>JAUPFV010000005.1:196910352-197099784 GCA_036936605.1 Limnanthes douglasii subsp. nivea | reverse complement strand
ACATTACTCGTCATGTCAAATTTATTGAAAACTCATTTTCTTTTTCCACTCAGCAATCTCATATAGCTCATCCCACCTTAGAAATTATTTCTAACTTGTTTCCTCCGGTCTAAATTTAACCAATTTCAAGTTGCTCATTTAATACACCTCTATAAAAAGATCCTGCATGCCAACATCGTTTATAAAATACCCAAACAACCCACTACTCTTCCTGACCAGTTACTATCAACCTCAGTCCACAAACCTCTCTTTACTCTAACACAATTCGACTAATCACCAAAAAATCTATGATCGAAAATTTACTACTAGAACCAGCTAATTATGAGAACCATTATTCTTCAACCATAACACAACTCACTCATCAAAATACCCTTCCCATTAGCACTAGAGAAAAAAAATAACATCCACAAACCACTAACCAAGATAAATTTTACTAATATTACTTCTCAGCCATTACACATTGAGTCTCATACTATTTTACATGCCCTAAAAATATAAAATATGAAGACAAACTATTAATGCTGAATTTGATGCCCTTATTTGAAGTGGAACTTGGGGAGGTGTTCCATTTATTCTCTACAAAATCAGGTTGGATGTAAGTCATTTTTCTTATTAAACGACTTCTTAGTGGTTCTATTGATATGTAAAAAGCCATATAAACTGCCAAAGGTGTTCGTCAATGACCTGAAGCTCATGCAACGCTTAGTTGATTATCAAGTCGATAAGAATACGACTTGTTCAGAGCCTGACAGTCAGTAGAGGATGAATATTACGATAATCAGATGTTAATTATGTATTTCATTAGGTCATTTTTACGAAGATGTCTGCATGGCCCAACCTCAATGATTTGTTAATTAGACAAATCAACACCTATATGCAAACTAAAAAAGGCAATGTATGGATTAAAGTGAGATCTATAAGTTTTTTACCTTGAACTTCGACAATTCCTCCTTGAGTATGGGTTCTGAAAATCTCATTCACACTCCTCTTTATTCATTCTTCACTCATGTAAAACTACTATATTACTCAACACTACATTGAAATATTGACAGAACGATTTTCAATCAAAGATCTTGTCACATTATCTTATTTTATAAGCATTGAGGTTCCAATCACTCCATCGGGTCTGCTACTTACTTAGAAGCGCTACATCACTTATCTTGTTAATCGAACATAAATGATTGGTGCAAAAAGTGTTGCTACAACACTTGCTACATATAAAAATCTCACACTTTATTTAGATACAAATCTGACTGACTGGACATAGTATAGAACAATTGTTGGCAGTCAACATTATCTTTATCTCGCCTTATATGGATGTTGTTAACAAAATTTCTCAATTAAATCATCTCATAACATTTAAACATTAGAATGCTGCAAAACGGATGCTTCGACATTTGTGTACTTAAACCATCATAAAAAATATAAAAAAATATAGAAAACAACAAACTTCCCCAATACTAAAAATATTATAACACATTATTTGTATGTTAAATATGATATTTCGTAGTCTAATTTTATATACTTAAAACTATTCCTACAACTTTTTAAAATTATGTACAAAATTATATATAAGTAACTTTATTTGTAAATTAAAATCAATGAAAAAATTGTAATCCATTAATTTTAATGTCTTCCACGGTCACAAATTAATGTATATTCTAACGATGACTGGTTTTTCTTTTGACAATAAGGGGCCAAAACATGGGCACTGGTCCTTACAGACCATTGTCAGAACTTCTTCTAATCTGCGTTGGTCCATATTTAGTTCAAATATATAGTATGCCGGTTTATAAATTCTTACATTTCTAATAGAGTAGCGACCACAAAATAAATCTGATGCCCATAAAAGAAATTATGTCGTGTTTTGTATTGGAAAACTACCAGTAATTTTATTGTGATTTCGTGGATATTTTTTTTATATCCTCCAGTAAATAATGTAATTATTTCCAAAATATAACTTCTATTAAAATTTAGTTTGTTGGTTAATTTAATTAATTTTTCAACAGCATAATTATAACTTATGTATCTAACCAGTTTTTTAATTACTAATATTATTATTGTAAGGGAAATGACACACTAAGTACTTTTTAACCAAACCTATTACAACCTAGTACCCAAAAATGGGTTAATGCTCACTTAATACCCATCTCATTAAACATATCCACTTCTAATACCTTTTCTTTTTTTAATACCAAGATTACCCTCAACCTAGTATATAAGGTTGATTTTTGTGAAAAAAGGGCCCTTTTTGGCTTCAGCACCTTCTTAATTACTTTTGAATTTTGAATTTTGAATTTATTAGCCTCCTTTCTCTCTCCTCTCTCCTAACCTAACAAACAACCCATTTTTCAAGAACGTCTCTTCATTTCAAAAAACCACGGCTGATCAGACCATCTCCGGCGACACTATTGAACCACCAGTTAACCTACGTAACCACCGGCGATCCATATAATCTCGTTATCAGAGTGTTCCGATCACCGGCGAATTTCAGAATTCCGGTTTGACGTCGTCAGTTTCATCCAGAGTCTCCTAGCTCCGATTTTGCACTATCTCAGCCTCCTAGCTCCGATTTTCCATCGTATCTCAGCCTCTTAGACCACCGTAAATCAGCCTCCTAACAACTGTTTTAAGTTTCGAAATCGTAGCCCGACGTTACATCTTTCAGGTCAGTAACAGAGCTGAGTTTTAAGTTTCAAAATCGTTTTTCATTTTCGAAATCGATTCTAGACTCTCATATAATGTACGTTAATTGCAGGAAACTTATTACCATCTGCTTCTGCTCAATTCAAAGCATCCAAACCAGCTCCGATCACATTCCGATGAGAATTTTCATTTTTCCACCCTTGTTTTGAACCCTGATATTTATGTGGTTACACTTTGCGATTTGTCGCCTGCAATTGTATGTTTGAGGTTGCTAGATCACTGCATACACCCTGATATGTTAGATGTGGTTGTAGATTAAACCTGACTGCATACACCCTGATATCTTAGTTACGACAGGTTGCTATATGTGTTGATAAATAGACCATGACTCCATATACCCTTATAGTTTAGGTACGTGATATTGATATATGTTTCCAACCATTTCCTCTTGCTGCAGACACCCTGATATGTTAGCTATAATAGGTTGATATATGTGTTGGAAAACAGACCCATAGTCCATATACCCTGATAGTTTAGGTATGACAGTTTGCTATGTGTGTTGAAAACAGACCTGGATGCATATACCCTGATATGTTAGTTACAGGAAATTGCTATATATGTTATAATATCAGTAACACATTCAGTTGTTCTACACCAACGTTAAACAAACTAACCAAAACTCCTATAATTCAGGGTACACAATGTCGAAACCAAAAGTTTGCATTTTCAAATTTGGTACGAAAACAGGTATTGTTCCGCTGTCCGAATTCGAAAACTTTGAGTCATTTCAACAGTACGTTGAGCAAACATGGCAAGGGCTTGTTAGAGTCAACTACAGCATTACGTACTCTTGCGGTGCTCAGAATAATTGTATTTTTAATAAGGAGACTGATTTCATTGGGTTGGAATGTTACCTCGATGTTGAGCGTCTGAAGACTGTTAGTTTTCTTATCGAAGAACATGTTGCTGATAAAGGCTCTGCCGTTAAACGTAAACAACCCCCTCAACTGTTCGAAGAATCCTCTCACATGCAACGGACTAGCGGTGAAAGCAGTACCTGTTTGGCCATTACAACCCCCAATAAAAGACATCTAGCTACAGCGGGATGGGCAGAAGCTATCATCGGGGTTGGACAGTCATTTCCAGACGGTGCTCAAGGTTTGAGGTAATCCTTATCCCGTTATGCATTAGAGAACGGTTTTGCGTTTAGGTACATGCACAATACCTTTAACAAGATCACCGTTTATTGTGTAAACAAAGATTCGGATGGCTGCAAATGGAGGCTTTACGCTTCTGTTGATTCTAAGACCGGTATGATGACAATTAAAAGATTTTTCAGTACCCACACATGTAGTCCCGTATTCACAAAGAAGAAAAGCAGGCATCTGTCGTCCGATTTGATTGCTGATGAAATTCACGATTCTCTACGGAACAACCATTCCGTAACAGCTAAGACTATACAGTCCACCATCAAGCAAGACTACAGTTTAGACGTTTCATATCGTCTATCTTGGAATGCGTTGGAGAAGGCCCGTCGCGTTGTATTTGGAGATAGCAATACCTCTTTTGGATTGCTAAAACCATACTTCAAGAGGCTAAAGAGTCGTGACATCACTACGGACTGTCATCTGGATTTGGCTCCCGACAATATTTTCCGTCGCTGTTGTATAGCGTTTGGGGCGTGTCTTCAGGGTTTCCATTCGTGCCGCCCTCTACTGTACGTTGACGGAACCCGCCTAACAGGGAAGCATGGTGGCGTGTTGCTTTCAGCAGTGGCAAAAGATGGAAACAACGGTCAGTACATGTTGCAATTTAATAAGTCTATCTGATATTTTAGATTACATACTCTGGTAGTTTAGTTATTACTGATTGCTATATTGGGAGGCTCTATCTGATAGATTATGTTACATAGACTGTTCTATGTTTACTATTACATAGTCGACCTCAACATCGTTCTGTTAATGTAGTTCTGTTTTCAAGCTATATCTTTTCCATTTCAGGTCTCTTCCCCGTAGCTTTTGGTATATTTGGTAGTGAGGACTCGGACAACTGGTTTTGGTTTTTGGAAAGTTTAAAACCTCATCTGTTAGGGCGCCAAATAACTTTCATTTCAGACCGCCATGTTGGTATTATTAGTGCTGTCGCAACTCTTTATCTTACTGACTACCACGCTTATTGCATCTTCCATTTTATCCAGAACTTGACTAAAGCTCTTGAACACACTAACAGAGTCTACAAACAAAATATGCTAGTGATGTTGAAGAGCTGTGCTTATGCCCCTACGGTGGAACTTTTTAATGAACGTTATGGTCAGTTTTTGCTCGATGGCGGTAAGCGTATTGGAAACTTCGTAAGAAATCTGGCACTAGAAAAGTGGGCCGAGGCATATGTCAAAGGCAAACGGTATGGGGCGATGGCATCAACCGCTGTTGAATCGTTCAATAACCTGATTAAGAAGTTGTGCCATCTGCCTATAGTTGAATTAATCGACCGGATTAGAGCTCTTTTGATGACTCAAATGTCTCGACGTTTAGCAGAAACCCAAAGTTGGAACACACATTTGTGCCCCGAGTTTGACAAGATGTTCAAAGATAATGTACAATCCAGTCGGACATGGTTAGTTCGCAAGTCTTCTGCCGCTTATTTTGAGGTTTTATTGGACCCAGTCATGGTGGTCAACATACTAGATTTCAAATGCACATGCGGCTCTTGGCAGCAAGAATGTTTCCCATGCGCTCATGCGTTGGCTGCAATTGCATCTGTAAACGAGGATCCTATGACGTTGGTTGAGCCGTTTTTCACTACCCAAAACTACCTGTCCAGCTAATTATTTAACATACCGGCTATAACAGAGTTTTGTGAATCCAGTAGTGCAGATTGTGATGGAGAGCTCTTGGTGCTGCCCCCTAACGTTAAAAGACGACCCGGGCGTCCGAGGAAGAAGCGTATTCCATCAAGAGGCGAAGTTTCCAGCAGCCAGTCCCGCTGTGGTCGATGTTTCAAATCGGGGCATAATAGGAGGTCATATGATGCTCCGTTCTAAACATTATTTACCGACTTTTTTGTAACATTTTACATCTGAAGGATAAGCACTCCTTATCTTTCGACTTATGTTTTGTACACTTTTAACATTGACATGTCCCATGTCTGTTTCTTTCTGACTCTGATATCTATTCACGTATACATTGCTATCTATGCTCTTATATTCTGATAGCTATTATATTCAACTTTGATAGTTTCTGGATTTTGCATCTAACAGATACATCAAAGTATATTTTTTTTTGTTTACATCCATCTAATACTTTACTTACATTTGTTAAAGATGTACTTCAAATATTTCATGCCTGATTCATCTCAAAGATAAGCACTCCTTGTATCTTGACTTATGTTTTGTATCCTTATAAAATTGACACGTACCATATCTGTTTGTTACATACTCTGATATGTATTTCTGTCTACAATGCTATCTATGCTGCTACCCTCTGATAGCCACTATATTCAACATTGATAGTTTATGGATTTTGCATCTAACAGATACATCAAAGTATGTTTTCTGTTTTGGTTTACATCCATCTGATACTTTACTTACATTTGTTATAGATGTACTTAAAATCTTTCATGCCTGATTCATCTCTAAGATAATCACTCCTTGTATCTCGACTTATGTTTTGTCCCCTTATAAAATTGACACTTACCATATCTGTTTGTTACAGACTCTGATATCTAATCCTGTCTACATTGCTATCTGTGCTGCTACCCTCTGATATCCACTCTATTCAACTTTGATAGTTTATGGATTTTGCATCTAACAGATACATCAAAATATGTTTTATGTTTCGTCTTTAACATCTGATACTTTACTTACATTTGTTAACACTCTGTTGTGTATTCGTGTATACATTGTTATCTACGCTGTTATACTCTGATATCCACTCTATTCAACCTTGCTATCTATGTTTACATCTTATAGGTCTACTGGAACTGTTCTTTTAATGTTACCATAACTCGGATATCTTAGTGTTCATAGATTGCGATTCTGTGAAATAACTGCAAATAAAACTGCTACCTTCAACTGCACCATATCATACCATATCATACCAGTTTAAGCTAGAGAAGTGAAAATGCAATGAAACGTTAACATTAAAATCATGCACTGCTACAGAGATTCGGAAAGTGCCATAAACCATAAATTATCCAACCCTGTCACCAAAAGAGTCTACTGCACAGGGTTGGTCACACTAACAGTCCAAAAAAAACCATAAACAAACAGACGAAAACAACAAAACATAAACCTAAAGTGCCATGAAACTACATCTCCATGTTCTAACCTAGTCAGAGGATTCTCCATCAGATCCCTCCTCCTCTTTATCTTCTTCTTCTTCATCTTCCTCATCTTCTTCGTCGTCAGAGGCCTCGTCGTCTGCCTCTTCAGAATCATCGTCGTCTTCTTCTGCCCACTTGCTGCTGCTCCTATGTCTCTTCCTTTTTGGCAGTTTTTCATCCTCAGAAAGATAACTGTCGTCCATGGACCAAGAATCCCATGATCCATAAGGGTCTTCTTGGTCCTCAGACCAGACCGACCAGTCATCTTCTTCGTCAGAAGAGTACTCCGACGTTGTTGTACGCTTGTAGGCCTTGTTACATGCGTAGTCGTCAGAGGACCACTAGTCGTCGCCGGAGTTATGTGGTGAGATAGGTGAGGCAGGTGTCATTTTAGAAGAAGCAGTGGTTTGAACTTAGGGTAGAGGTTCTGGTTTTTTTTTTGCTTTGGAGGGAAGTGTGTGAGGAATAGGTTCACAAATGACCCTCTATTTATAAGAAAAACACAACACCCAATGCTGAGTCCCATTAAGCAACCATACTTTCTTTCACCAATTTAATGGCACACGTATATTAAATGAATGTAATCATTCAAGTTCATCTACCCATTGTCTTTTCAAGTTCAATCAAACCAATGGTTTTAACACATTAACTTCTAAAGAGTAATTGGTGTGGTTAAAAGTCCTTTCAAAAAATTAATTGCATTTATCTACCAATAACCATATTGTGCAGTCCATATATATATATATATATATATATATATTTCGTGCATCAGTAACCTGTTATATGATATTTACGAGTAATTATCAACGTTAGATAAATTATATTTAAAATTTAAAACCTATTTGGTCTAGCTATTTTGTCTGAACGATATGTAAAACTATAGTATATGGTTCGTAACCAAAAATTTTAACATGTGGTCATGCATTTCTAGTAGATAATTATGGTTACAGATATGTAGTACGATATGTTTCACACTATGATATTTGCTTGCTTAAACCCAGATAGATGCTTCCTTAAACCCAGATAGATAAACTGGTAGACATTGCTATTTCTTTTTATATAGGCATTATTGGTAGTTTTTTATTACATCTCTAATATGTAGAAATAGTAGAGATATACTGCCCATAGATGAAATTGATTCATGCAAATAATGGTGTATATGCCAAGGTAGTTTATAAATATATTTGGCCTACATATTTACTTGAGTATACACCTGCTTAAAAAAGCATTTCTTATAGATCTACATACACGACCTGATTATTATTCTGATAGTTAACCAATTATACATTGATAGATGTTTGGTTCAAGCCTGATAGGTAATAATAAAAACTGTGTCCAACGACTTGAAAACTGCTATGAAGGATACAACTTATCTAAATTAGTAGATCCAACACTGACTGATGTAACATTGATGTGAAAATGTGCGTTTACACTTGAGTTTTCTACTACCAACAGAAAACATATTAGTTGTCTAATTCACCCATTGCTAATCTATCCGAAAAATACAAATGGGTGCCAAAAAATAAATTACATACTACCAACGTTTGTTTGTGTTACGATCATTCCAGAAATGTTTAAATATTTTTGCTCTTGTTTCTGCCGGCATTTCCTCACCATATTCCCGTGCAACAACCCCTCTTGTGATGATGTCTTCTACGTATTTACAAACAAATACACCACAGTCATAGCTGTCCTTCTTTTGTTGTGGGATATTGAACATGGTCTTAATTTTGTACCCACCTTTTACATGCGGTATATATTTCTTCTTCATGCAATAGGTGAGCTGCATTGATAGATACAGTAGCAGTCATTGGTATGCATTACTATACACTTTGATAGATATATTAATCGAAGTTGCTTGGAATTTAAATTACTTACCAGAGCATCGGCTGTGCTTTTCGTCTTATCGGGAATGTATTTGCTCCAAGGAAACATTGGGTTGTAGCTTCTGGCAGCCCCATTCTCCATGTCTATAACCAGGAGCGTCCAGTGGTTCACGCCGTCCGTGTTTACGGTACATAGGGGGACAAATGCAACATATGTTTCTGGTTTCATTATCTCAAAAACCTTGTCCACAATGACAGACATATCTCCCTTTTTAGCCAGTGTCCCCTGTACATTTAAGTCATTAATACAGGAAGTAGATGTACCTAATATAAAACCAATAATCCACTGGGAACTTACAGTTGCGATGCCAGTTATTTGAATGGCGTTGACAGGAAATGAATACTTATTATCAAACCCTTTAAGAGGGACTTTCCAATCTGAATCCTTTAACAGCTTGTATATCCAAGCATCTATTATCTATCAAAACATAATTACAGTCTCAAATCAGTTGAGTGACAGGGATTACTGAAAATAATAACAAACGGTTTATCGGTTGACACATTGATAGATGCTGCATTTAATATTGATAGACGTATATAAATAAGATGCTAGACTAACAAGTAAACTACGATAGATACATCCTACTAGCTTTTTACCTTGAAGTCAACTTGAGTTTCGTTAGGCAGTTCCATTATCTCTGTCACACTAATGGAAAGCCTGTACGAGAACTCTGACGTTGGCAAGTACCATACTTCTGGATCAGGCTGTTGTTCTACCTGTTTGAGTTTCAGCACCTTCTCGTACTCACTTACATCGATCAGTTCCGTTGTCTCTGTCGGGGACGGCCAAACTACAACTTCAGTTTACTGTTGTTGAACCTGCGTCGGAGTAAGTAAGTTGAACCCATGCATTTCATCAACGGGCACTTAAAAATAAGCAGCATAGTAAACTGTTAACATTACTTTTTAAATCTTTATTGATAATACCAAATATCTACTTACGTCAACGTCTGTTTGGTCTTCCTCGATGGAGTCCAGTGTACGTCTCTTCTCGTTTGAAGTTTCAACAGCCTTGTCAACTTCTGCGTAAAATGATTGGGTGCAGTCTACAAAGCTATCGTCAGCCAACGGTGTAACCGATTGGACAATCAGATCCTTCGATGCTGCTTTCTGTTGTTGTGGTGTTGCGTACGAAGATGGCTCAACCTGTGACACTTTTTCAATCTTCTCTACGGATTGATCTCCTCCGTTGAAAATTTGTATCACCTTTAATGGAGACACAGCTTGCGATAGTTGTTCGCACTTTGCTGCTGTTCCATTCCCAGTGAATACAACTAAGCTAGAGTGTCGTGTGTCTTCAGGCTCCGCTGTTTTGACTTCCTAAAAACATAACATTGGAAACCATAAATTGCGAGATTAACTATCAATGATAGATGATATTCAAATACAACTAAGCTATTTAACATCCACTTACATCTTCAGCAACATTCTCTACCAAATTGTGAGAGACAGGTTCTGGAACCTGTAGTTGTGTTGGTGCTATCTCCAACAATGTAGTTGCTACTAGTATGTCATCTTGTCCTTTGTCCTCACCTTTCTCTGCATTATGTCCTTCGTCCAACAAATCAATTCTGTCCACCGTCAGCTGGTGTTGTTCAACCTCGTTGTTTCCAACTCCGGGTCCCTGTGCAGGTACCAAAACTACATTTTGCGCACCGGCAGCATGAGTTAGGGGTGATAATTCTTCTGCCACATCCCGTTTCCCATTACCAGCGTCACAACCAGTTGTTGTAGTCTCTTTCGGCTTCCTAGACACATCAACAACAACAGCTTCCTGTGTAGTACTCTCTTCCATTGGTTCAACACGTGTTCCGGATTGAACACCCCCTCCATCAACTTCTTCCTTCTCCTCCTCCGATACTTCCCTTTCTTTTTGCTCAGCTTTGTCAAGCTCCTGTTGTTCTTCCGTTTTTTCTCCCCATCAACGCCCTCTTCTTCTGTTGCTTTTTCTGTGTCAGTTACTACATGCCTCCGAGATCTTTTGTAAACCAGTGTTTCCTCAACCACCTTCTCAGCAACGTTTGCATCTACGTTTTCAGTAGAATCCTCATCAACGCGGCAAAATGGCATGGATAAGGTCAACAACAGTTGTTGATCCTCACCATCCACTCTTTCACCTCCCATCTCCAGCTTTTGTTTCAGGTCCTCCATATCTTTCTTCAACTTTTCCACCTGAATCAAACGAGCATACGAAATTGTTATATTATTTTTAACAATGATAGATACAACATACTACGTTAATAGAAAACTTCATTTTAACAAACATACATATGTTATTAGTACTTAGAAAACATGCTAGCACTAACCTCTTCGTTTCTTTCCTCAAGGCATGTTTTAAGCCTCTTGTTTTAAACTTTCAACCGGTGCAACCGGCTTCTTTTTTTTCAGTTTTTTGCTGTCACGCAAAACCGACTGCGATAGCACTCCAAAACTAGGAATCATACTAGACCTACGTTTTTTTTGGTTTTTCAACCTCTCCCTTTTTTTTTACAAACTGTTGCCTTCCTCTCCACAATGAACTCCCCCAACGTAACATCATCTTCAACCTCAATCATCGAACGTCTGCTCTTCTTACTACCAGCTCCGTCATCTACCTTCAGTCTTGTACTTCTGTTCGCAACAGATTTCTTTCTTTTCCTACTCCTCTGTTCGCTTGTTTCATCAGCCCCTTCGCACTGTCTCCGCGAATCATTTACTCCATAAACAAAACATTCCGATGCTGTAAACACCAACTCCCCGCCGACAACCTAGGAAATACAGTATAATATACATTGAGCAGCCCAATATTATGATAATTACTTATAATATTCACGGCTTCAATTTGTACGTAATACATTGATAGATATGATATCAGACATTGCTATATGCATAAATCAAACACCAACGTAGTATTATACTGCCAAATCACTGATAAATATAATATACTACTACGGTAGATGTGTACATAAACATGCAGGTTTTCCAATCATCAACATATGCGCTTTGTTTCATACCACAACATTGACATTGATAAGTGGGTTGCATACCTCGTCGTCCCTGAGCTCACTGACCATCTGGATCATTTCGAATGTCGACTCCTTGCCCTCTAGCCCCCACCACTTGTAACATCTAGGGATTATGTTTGGCCTTGGTATGTCGACGTTTATCGAAATATGCTCCATAAGAAACGGCTGGACAGAACATAACTAACCATTAAAAAAACCATTTTCGTAACAGACATGCTGATCATAACACACTATACTTACAAAAAGCAGAGCAACGCATCCGATAACTCTTGAAGGATGGCCGGCCTTAATACATTTGTCCAGCGATTTGTGAAGCTTATCCAAGATGGCTCCAGACCAGTCATAGTCGTTTATCTTGTCGAGATTCTCCACGTAGTAGATTGCTGTCCACCCGACAACGTCGCCCGACACTGAAAAGAACAGTGTCGAGCATATGAAAAGCATCAGGAGCCAAGCCACATCCTTCGCTTCATCCTCCCCTCCTTCGCTGACTGCTTTCTCGATTGCTTCCTACAAAAATATCCAAAATCATACCAACAATACAGAAATAACAATTAAAGGCATCCACACCTAATAAGACAATTGATAGACATGATTCCATACATTGCTATATGCATAAAACCAAACAACAACGTAATACTACACTGCCAACTCACTGATATATATAATGTAGTACTACGCTATATATGTATATACACATTCAGGTTTTTGTATCATCAACCTAAATCTGCAGCATAAACTACAAAACAACTACATTCTTACAGACTTTATTTACCTTTATCAACGCGTTGGAAACTGATTTGTCGTTCGTTGGCCCGCTTCTCCTCGTCCTTGGACTCAAAAAATATTTCTTCATCAAAATCGAATCTAACTCGGCTCCTTCGGCGTACCGAGCGATAAATCCACCTGATTTTCTCATCGGCATCTCTTCGTTACCGTGTCTGAGGCCAAAGATCGCCTTAACATCTTTCTTCGTCAGCCTTACATGCTTTTGTCCAATCTTGAAAGCCTTCACTCTGACGTCGTATAAACCGCAGATCTCCTCGATCAAGTGGTGGAACTTTTTAAGCTTCAGAACCTCGTTCCTCAAGTCGTACGAGGTTTTGAGGAAGGTGTAGAAAGGGGTTCCACGAGCAGCCTCGATGTGTTCAGCTTTGATTATATCCCGTCTCAGTACGCTGATTATGCCAACCAACCCCGAGCGGTAGAATACTCCTGTTTTCGTCATTTTTATCTGTTGACGTTCACATAATAAGATAGTTAGTAATTACATGGTAACTAAAACAATAACCCTAAGCAACCACTGCATTATGAAGATTGGTAGAAGTGACCAGAATCTTATACTTCTCCCCTATACGTGCTGTCTGACAGGTAAACTATTATCAGACCCCGATATCTAACCCAAGCTACATTGCTAGATGTCTAACATACCAAAGCACACTCACAACAGTTGGAACATCAGCCCTATAACTGTAATAGCCGACGTAACACGTTCACGATTCAACTAGGCCAGGTTCAAATCCATGGCGTCAGACTGTAAACTATACAAAAACACTGATAGATAATGCAACCCATATTGCTAGATATGGACCAACCCTACGTAAACTCACAATGCTTACAACAGCAGCCACATACCTACGATACACGACGTTACAGCATTCTAATCGACACAACACCATTCTAACCAACACAACTATAACCTAACGTCGTCCGGTCGATCATCAGTACGAAATACCCTTAATGCCTACCGGAGGGTTAAACGTGAGACATCATGACTATCAATATAAACAACCTACTGATCAGTTCAAATATTCCGGCGACATTGGTTCCTTCTAACACCTAACATCGAATAGAGACAGTATGTAGACGGATCAGTTCGACGGAATTAAGCAAGAACAGAGACAGTACCTGGTTCGGTTCGAAGAAATAAGGAAGAACAGAGTCGCTGGTCGACGGTTTCGTTCGTACCGGAGGTAACTTCGTTCCAGTTCGACGGTCGCCGGTGGTTGCTCGAGATATCGGAGCAAAGACGGTGGAAGCGGTTGGTTGAGATATCGGAACAGAGTTTGGTTTGGCTTCGCCGGAATGTTGTCGAAGGTGAGGTTTCAAAAAAAACTTTTGGGTTCCCTCTCGTTTCACGTGTTTCTCTCTCCTCAAATTTAGAAATGTGAAAGTGGGGGGAATTGGAACCTAAAAATCTGATTAGAAGGTGTGAAAAAAGTGGGTTTCAAGAAAACAACCCCTTTTATACCATAGAGGGTATAATTGTCCATAATTTGACTCTAGGTAGTTTATGAAACTAGTCCAAAAACGGGTACCATTTTGATATTTGATACTTGAGTGGGTATTTAGGGGTACTTTTCTCTTATTGTAAAAGTAATAGTATATTTTATAATAAAGTGCGTTTAAAATATAAAATTTTAATTTTAATACATATTTGGTTACTGATTTATTTTAACTTTTCATTAAATGCAAATAATTGACTACGTTTACTTCTGTGTAATAAAATATATTAAATTAGAAATAATAGAGTAGTTAGTACAAACGCATATTATATATGCAAATAGCATGAATCATATATTAAGTTTGATGTTTGAAAATTACTTCAAATTTTAAATATGTATAGATCCTAACAAATTTAGGTTGAGAAAAAGAAAAATAGTTTAAACAACGAACAATAAACAATAATATTTTTAATAGAGTATCTAATCTATTGTCCGTATTGCCGAGCGATAAAAACAGGAAGATCTAGAGCCTAAAGTTTGGATGAGCCAGTTAATATTGGAGTACAAGAATTTCTAACGAATATAAGAAATAATGCGATGAAGTACCACCAATACTAATGATGTAAATGTGATATTTTTTTGGCATTTATGGTAAATCACAACACAAAAGCATGCAGTTATATATGGCCAACTCCGTACTTAACAAACTTCTAAAAGCAAGCTGTTTAGAGTCATTGAGGCAAATGTGGACCAATGATAATCAGCCTCATTGTTACATAGAACACAATCCGAGGATGAGTTTATTCTCCATCCAAGTTGATCGTTTTCCCATTGTCAACCAACCAACCAATTAATGAGTGTTGATGTATATTATATTAATACTAGTTAATTTTAAAGGTTATTAGCGTGACCGCGGTCGCATATAATTAAATTTACGATATTTAAAATTACGAAAGCCATTTTAAAGTCATGTTAGCTTATATGTGACCATGGAAGTATTACTGTCGACAATAGGAAGATCCTAATATATAGAGACAATTATTTAAAATTAAGGGTAATAGTATGACATATTTAAAAACTAGAAAGGTCTTTTTATATAGGGTTGATGAGCTTCAAGATTTAGGATGACCGTGGTGTGGTAGGCAGATCGGGAATTACCATTAGCAAAAAAATACGGGGAAATAGTCGTCCTAGTTTTTGTTGACCAAAATACTATCAATTTTGAAGGAAGTATTTTTGTTAGGTTATTTATTTGATCGTGAATACTTAAACCATGTTTTTTTGAGATCACTCAATTTATTTTAAAATTAATAGTTTTTATAATCCTCAATTATGAGTTTCATAAGTCTGAAGAGCCAGTCATATATTATGGTTTATGAATGTCATTTAAATCACCGAGAACAATTCAATCAAAGTTTTAAAAAATAGGAGATATAAATATTAGTTCATTTAATAATTGGATGCTTGAAAGCTTTACTGAAAGCACATACATATGATAATTGAAAATTAATGGGGATGATAGTTTCTAATTTGTGCGGATTGGGAAGTGACTGAAATTGAAAAGGCGTTGGAGTTTTGAGTAATCATCATTATACCCAAGAGATGTGAAGGATAGTTTGGGTTGTAATGTCAGTAAAAGACTATATGATAGTGAATTTTAATTTTAACATAATAAACTAGTGTTAAGTTAGCATATAAGTATGTTATGATCTATGAATATAAATTCGATTATGTATTTTTTTCGTATTGGGTCGTTTAACCCACGTAGATTCCATGATGCAAATAATATCAATGAAATACTTACAAAGCTATCAATGGTGGCTAAGGATCATTGTGTCATCGTTAACCACATTAATAGCTTAATTATTTTCTACTTGTCGGGTCAATGTTAGATAAGAATTCAACTCGTCCCCAATGATAATACTTTGTATCTCCATATCTGGATTAGACTCAGTAGGTGTGTTTTATTGTTTTACTAGATATCGGAGAGGTATTCACAATTAAGGGTTATTGTCCAGCCATGATATTTTGATTCATTTTCACTAGTACCTAGAGTAAAATCAATTAGGGAGGGAGAGCGGTTAGGGTGGGTTAAGGGGTATTTTCTTAGGCAACAAGGATATTTCAGTGCAAAAGAGGATTGGTTGTTTGGATTAAATTTGGAGAATAAAATTATACCATGTCCAAAAGTTTCACATTTTAAAAGCGAGAGAAATACCTTGGTCCTCTAGACAAGGCATGGTCGATTGCCATATATATTTGATAGGGATTTCGGTGATTTATTTGCAAGTTTCTTTTAAGATAATAAATATGTGTGCAAATCCCATTTTTATTTAGCTCTTCGTCTTTTGTCAATAAACTTTGGCATCTCAATAATGCCAGATATGTATGCAAATCCCATCTTTATTGAAGAATTTAATCAAGATTTTATTGAGAGATTTTTTAACAAAGGTGTCCATCGGTTCCCGTTTCGTGAGAACCATCAAGTGAGAATTAAAATACCAAGGGGATCGTTCGAGGATATCTGTTTCTTCTTTATTGAAATAGAATTTAAAGTAGAGGTAGTCTCTGATGAGACATTGTTTTCCCCCAAACCATAAGATCCTCGTAAACTTCAAATAGCATCTAAGCAACTAGCTTCTGTTCTATATATTTAGTGTGAAGGAGTTTTCCACTATTATGGCTGAGCGATTACTTTTGTTGTTAGATACAACTTTTACCCTGATCTGGTTTTGATCAATGGGTATGATTGGTGGGATATGGTGTTGTTGATGTAGTTATGCGGGTATTTTAAAAATAAGGAGGTTAGATTGGTGGATCAAATATTTTTTAAAACCAAATATGGATGCGTTTGAGACCCGGGTAGGATGTTCAAACATGTCAAGTTAATGTAGAGAGGGGTTTGTTACAAGTTGGTCGAGATTATAGAGGAAAATGATCCAGAAATGACTCATTCAAATGTCAAAGCCAAGGAAAGTGATGCTGCATCTGACACAGAAGATGATGCCTCGAAACAAGAAGCATAAGAGAGAAGAATCAAGAAAAATAAAGCTCTGGTTGTAATATCGGAGGACGTTGATGCCATAATGACTGTAAACTTGAAACTACTCTTCCGAGAATATGTCATGACGCTAAAACATATGCCATACATTTATTATAACAAAGATCAAGTTGGTCGCTTGAAGAAACAATGGGGAATGACAGATAACATTACACTTTGACTACCAAAGGAGGGGGAGACTCCAGTAGATTATGGAGCAGATGGATTGGTGGTTTATCTTAAGATCATAAATTGGGATCATCGATTCCCACTAGACCCGATTATAGTGGAGTACTTCGAAATGTAGAACCTCTATCCTACACAAGCGTCACCGAATTTGTGGGTCGCACTCTTTTCAGTGATGGTGGATTCTAGATTACACCAAACCACTCTCTCTATCAAAGACTTCATTGTCATGAGTGGACTTTCGAAGGTACCAGTACTGCCCTTTTATTATCTACCAGTGGTTGATGATTTCAAAATAATCGACGACCTTCTTGAGGTTGACAAATTCTAGAAGCAGAAATTTGTCTTTATATCAGGAGCTTGAGAAAATGGTAAATCAATATCCGAGAAAAATCCTTCCAAATTTAACCTTGTTTGGAGAAGCAACAGTAAGTTTTCTTATTTTCATTTCTTATTATTTTTACAACTTAAATAAGCTTTTTCATATGCAATGCTACTATATTCAGTAATTTCGAAGAGTTACAATAGTTGCAAAGAGGATGCGAAAGAGGTTTTTTCTCAACTGGCCATATGGGCATAAAATGAATGGGGTAATGGGTTCCACTCAGCTTTTCAACCCATAAATTTTATCAATATTGATCTGTGGAGGATCTCCTTGGGTGCCAACCTCCCTGAAAATTTAATGGAACCACCAAACCCAAACCTTGTTGTGAAGAGATTGTTAGCGCATGACAATAAGGTTATTTTGCTTGTGCGAAATGGATCTGACAACCATCTGCCCTCAAAAAAGAAAGAGAAAAAAAATCAGCTAGCACATTTGGTGCTAGCCCTTCAAGTAAACTGAAGCCACAAAATAAAAAAGAAACCATAACCAAAAGGAAAAGGAAAAAAAACTGAAACTAGCCTTCTAATCGAGAAAGGAGTCAAGGCTGAACCTTGTTCAAAGGGAAAGAAAAGTGTGGATCCAAAGAAGAAGAACACTTCGAAAAATTCACCAGCTAAGAGAGTAGAAAAGAACTCTGAAGAAACTGTCTTAGAAGTTTCTTCTATCTAGGCTGAAGAAACTGTAACAGAAGGTCATCGAGGAGGAGTTATATTAGAAAATAATCAAAGAGAATCAGTAGCGGAAAAGTACCAAAGAGATGACTATCTCTTTCCTGATGATCCCATTAGTGAAGAGATGCTCTAAACTCTCTACAAAGATATGAATCCGAAGGTTCAAAAAATCCAAGAGCAGCTTCGATAAATTTACCATCAGGTTACTACTTCTCTTTTACATGAAATGTTGAATTCAGATACTCCCGTGGCTTCCTCATCCGCTTTCATGTCTTACAACAACCAAAGGTTCATCCATGTCCAAGAGCTATCTGGAGAAGTTTTACTTGCACTGCAACGTTTTTCCAACCTTGAAGCAACAACAAAATCATTATGCACAAAAATAAATTCGTCTCAAAGCCATCTGGAAACCATGGCTAAAGAGATGGTTCGATATAAAATTGATCTTGCAGTAGAGAAAAGGTTGAGAGAAATATTTGGTAAACAACTCAAGGATCAATTTAATGTACTCCAAGTTGACAGTCGCAATATATCCATGGAGCCATTCAACTCAAATGTCATCTATGCTCTGTGCATGATCAATAAATAGAAGAACTCAAGACTTCTCATCAAGTTGTGATAGATGATCTTAAGACCAAGCATGCCAAATAATTATCCTAGAATTAGAAAAAAACACTTAACTCTTCAAGAATCTTTGAAGAATAATGAAGAAGAAAAAAAGAAGTTGACAAATTCTATCGCTTCTCTCAATACGACATTCAAAGAGGAAAAAGAAGCTATTGTGAAAACGACTAAGCCTCAGTGTGGAGTAAACAAACTTGCTGCAA
Source organism: Limnanthes douglasii subsp. nivea (assembly GCA_036936605.1). Lineage (NCBI taxonomy): Eukaryota > Viridiplantae > Streptophyta > Magnoliopsida > Brassicales > Limnanthaceae > Limnanthes > Limnanthes douglasii. The sequence goes on along the minus strand of JAUPFV010000005.1, from coordinate 197,080,590 downwards.
TAAAAAATTCTGAGTAACATCAAACAATTAACTTGCTCCGCGAAATCCAGGCAACATTCCCAAAAGAAAATTTGTCAAGATTTTGGGAATTAATCCCTATGGATAATCGTCCCAGCAAAGCCTTCGATCATATCTATAATGATTCTGTCGAGGAGACGGATTCGGAAGAAAATGCCACTGAACAAAGAGATTCATCTGAAGATAACTTCAAAGAAGATAATTGATTGTTTCTTCCTTTTTTGCCCAAGTTATAAAGTCATTGGACTTTGTATGGTGACTTTTTTTGTGGTATTCAAAATGTGTTAAGACCGGATTTGAACTTCAATGAATAAGTAACCTTCCTCATTCTTAGTCGATTGCCCTATTATTAATAAGTTTAATCATATTACTAAGTCTTTATCGTTGCAATTTCTAGCATCTGACACTATAAATTTGTAATTTATCAAATAAATATAGTGCTTTTATAACATGTTAGCACCTTGAATATAATTGATGCATTTAGAGAACGTAGCACCTCAAATAAAACGAGTACCTTTAAAGAACGTAGAACTTCGAATAAAATAAGTGCATTTAGAGAACGTAGCACTTCTAATAAAATAAATGTGTTTAGAAAATGTAGCACTTCGAACAACCATGAGTGCGTTTAAAAGAGGTAGCACCTCGAATATGGTTGTTTCTTCAAACAATGTTTTTAATAACCGTATAACACTTCGAATAAAAATAGTTATTCTTGGTCAGCTGATTCAAAGATGATCAATCTTTGACTAGTTACCAAACTTTCATAAATAATTATACTTAAAACAATCATTGGCCAAAAATGAATTTTATTAATTACCTCAAATGTGTATATGACACCTCATTAAAACCTTTATGTGCCAACATGGTAGGAAAGAGTCTGTCGATTATTACAAAAGTCGTAAAAAGACAAAATCATTCCCAATATAGTTTTAGATGTTCTATATTTCAATGATGTTGAAGTAGCCTTCCCTGCTCATCACAAAAGCAATACGTACCCGACTTTATTTTCTCCATCACCATATAAGGACCCTCCCAATTTGGGGCCATCTTTCCAAGTCGGTTGTCATTTGTATGAAAGAATATTTTCCTCAAGAATTTGTCACCCACTTTAAAATTCTTTATCCTCACATTCAAATTATATTGACTCCTCAACAAAGTTTGATAATGAATCATATTCAAATGAGCTTTAACTTCTGTTTTCTTCGATCAAGTCTAGTTCTGTTATTTTTTCCTTTTCATTCACGTTTTCGAAATATTAAAGTACTCTATAAGAGGGAAAAGTATACTCTGAAGCACTAACAACATCTATACCATAGACCAAGGCAAAAGGTGTTTCCTTAGTAGCCTCTTTAGGAGTTGTACGATAAGCCCACATCACCTCTTGCATGTAATTAGTTCATTTTCCTGCAGCAACTGTTAAATTCTTCTTCAAACCCTCCAACATAGATCTATTAGTCACTTCAACTTGAACATTCACTTAAGTATCAAAAGGTTTAGAAAATAGTGTTATTCCCCTCAAACAGCAAAAATAATTTATTTATCTATTGTTGAATTAAGGACCATTATCCGTTGTAATTTTTAGAGGCACTCCAAAACGGCAACATATATTATTCACAATGAACTTAATAACATCCTTGGATTTTTTACCAGATAATGGTTCAGCTTCAGCCCACTTCATAAAGCAATCAACCGCTACTATAATCATTTGACGCCCTCCAGAAGCCATAGACAATGGTTCTACCAAATCTATTCCCTATCTATCAAAATGGATAGCTTCAGATATAGAAATAAGGGGGACTGTCGGTCTGTGAATATAATTGGAAAACAGTGACAAGTATCACAGGTTTGGCCTAATACCTTAGCATAATTCATAATTGAAGGCCAATAATAAACTGCCAACAAAACTCGTCGAGTCAAAGACTTAAAACCACAATGAGCTGAGCCTTCACCATCACGTAGCTCAGCTCAAATCTCTTGAAAATCTTTCTTTCCCAAAAAGCACAACACTGGTCTACTCAAATATTTTTAGTATAACACTCTATCCAATACCACATAACCATGAGCCGTGTATCTTAATTTTTTAGCAAATCTTGAGGTAAGATACCTCTTAGTAAAAGAAGAATATCAGACCTCAAATCACTTCGAATTATGTATGGAGTGACAAATACTTCCTTAGCATATTTATATTGCTTTGATCGTGTTAAAATCGAAGGACTCTCTAGTAACAATATCCATGGATATTCTTCTGTATAAGCAATTGTTGCTAAAGAATCAACAACTGTATTATCTCCTCAGTTAATATGCTATACAATCACTTTGTCAAACAGAAGAGTCAAATTTCAAATCTCGTGCATATATAAAATTAATTGATCTTTCTTAGCCTCGGATACACCTGCCATGTGATTTTCCACTAGCTGTGAGTCTGTTTCCAAACGAACTGTTGTTGCTTCACAAATATTTGCAAGCTTCAACCCAACCAATGTAGCCTCATATTCAGCCTCATTATTTTATGCATAAAAACCAAATCGAATAGTTTAATACATTGTCTCCCAAGAAGAAGCAACTAATTTTACCCCTCCACTATACCAATATGCCAGACCCACCATCTGTTCGAACCACCCATATCAAAGTTTCTGGAAAAATCTATTTATCTGTCTCCTCATCTGATCATCTTGAATGAGATTCAACGAGAAAATCAGCTAAGGCTTGAGCTTTAATAGCTGTTCAAGGAGCGAAAATGATATCAAATTCTCCCAATTGTACTAACTATTTAGTCATTCTACCATAAATATCTAGCGGTTGAAACATATTCTTCAAGGGAAAAGAAGTTCGAACCACAATGGTATGAGCTTGAAAATAAGGGCTCATTTTCCTAGCTGCCACCATTAAATCCAAAACTAAAATTTCAAGTTTCAAATACCTCTTCTCCGATGACAACAAACCTTTGTTAACATAACAAATTGGCTTTGAAACTCCTTTGTCTTCACATATCAAAACATCACTTACAATAAAAATCAGAAACTACTATATATAAGTATAGATGCTCTCCAATTCGAGGCTTAGATAAAAAATTTGGTTATAACAAAAGCTCTTTAATTTTTGAAAAAGCTGCTTCACAATCTGATGTCCATTCAAATTCTTTGGGTTTTCGTAATACTTGGAAAAAAGTAAAACATTTTCCACAAAAAATTGAAATTAAACGATTGAGGGCAGCTAACCTCCATGTCAAGACTTGTACTTCCTTTATAGTTCGAGGAAATGTTATAAGAAAAAATTCCTTCAACTGTTCAGGATCTGGTTCTATTCCTTTTTCACTAATAATATACCCCAGAACGTTTCCTGATCGGACACCAAAAGTACATAATTGAGGATTCAACTTCAAACGAATGACTCTCAAATTTAGAAAATTCTCCTCTAAATATTCGAGGTGTTCACCATCTGTAGAACTATTAACCAACATATAATCAATGTATTGCTCCATATTCCTTCCGATCTATGGAACAAAATCCTTATTCACCAACCTTTGATATTTTGCTCCAACATTCTTCAACCAAATAGTATGACCCTATAACAATGTAGTCCTCGGTCAATGATGAATGTAGTACTTTCCTGATCTCTTGGATTATTTGAATCTGATTATACCCTGCAAACACATCCATAAAATAAAAAAAATATTCCTTGAAGTAGAATCAACCAGCTGATCTATTCGAGGGACATGGAATGAATATTTAAAGCATGCACGATTCAAATCTGTGAAGTCAACATACATTCTCCACTTTCCGTTCTTATTTTTTACTAATACCAGGTTGCAAGCCCATAAAAGATACTGTGCCTCCCTAATATGTTTGACCCTAGAGAGGAAATCCACTTTTTGAACAATAACCTCTGACTTTTCCACATAAAAAGCTTACCTCTTTTGAATAATAGGCATTATCCTTAGATTTATAGTTAGGCTATGACATATTATCTCATATGGAACTCCGATCACATCCTTTGTTTTCCAAGCAAAAAATATCCAAATTATAAAAAAATAAATATAACAACTCACCACGCAAGGTAGAAGACAACAATGTTTATATTCGTAAAGTCTTCCCATTACTCATTCACTGTTAAAGAACACGGGGTTTCACTCAGATCATCTACTTTTTCTTCATTAGAGGTTAACCCTCTTGGTTGCTATTCATCCATTCGATCCTCCGAAGTAGAACCTCGAACACTGAGTGCTATCGTATAACATTCCCTAGCCACTTTTTGGTCACTTCGAACCACACAAAATCGATCCCCAACGACATACTTCAAACATTGATGTACAGTAGACACAAGAACATACATTCTTGAAAGCCATGATCTCCTAAAAATAACATTATAACTGGTCAGACATTCAGCCACCATAAACATAACTTGAAATTTATTTTTAAATGGGCCTTTACCCAAATACACCTCATCTTCAAATTCCCTAATCACCTGAGCTGTTACCCCTGTAAACCCAATTATAGTATGGTCAGAATGACAAATTCGAGGAGGATTACGCATCCTATCATATGTAGATTTGAATAACACATTTGTTGAAGTCTCATATCAATCAAAGCACGTCGAATTTTAACTCAGGATATTTCTGCCCCTATAACCACTGCATCCTCATGAGGACCAACTATTCCCCTCAAATAATTCTCATCAAATAGAATAAAATGAGTATCATGCTTGCCATATAAATGAGTAGGCATCTTTCCATCTACTTGAGTTGTTAAACTGACAACATGACTTTTCCAGGAACTATTAGTGTTACCAGTTATAGAATCTCCCCCAAAAATTGCCAAGGACTTAAAATACTCACATAAACTTCGAACTCGTCTTTGCTCTACCGGTTCATCCACAACCATCAAAATCAATCAATCTGGATCTGTATCCAAATATTATGAGGATGCATCCAACTCATCGAATTTATAGTCTGGAATCATGAGCGCACTTTCTTCCTTCAAATTTGGATTTGCTGCTTGTTGAATCGATGCACTTGGAGCTTTTGATCCAATGTTTTTCCCTTTAACAAAAGCACCTATCTTGCCATTTCTATTAAACTTTATACCTTTCTATTCAAAGCTATAAAATATGCGGTATCATGTCCAATATCATTATGATACTTACAAAACCTGTTGTTAAGTTCTTCTTTTGGTCTATTTATTAGAGCTGGCTTTTAGAGCTTACATAACCATTGGATTTTTCATAAATCACAGCAACATTCTCATTTAAATCATCATAATACTCTGGCCATATCAACTGATTTGGCCTTGGTCTATGAAACTGATAGCCTGTAGCTTGAGTTGGATACCCTCCAGTTCGATGAGGCAAATTTTTATTATTCCTTGGACGAGGTGGCTGATAATTTGAAGAGTGTCTTTGATTATTTGACACCTGACCTGAATTGTTTTGACTAGGTCCAACCACTCCTTGAACCCTAGTTGATTCTTTCACTTTAATATGATCCTCGACTTGAGCCACAAATGCTCCAAAAGTTAAGGCTCTCCTTTTTGTCGTTTCATTTGCCAAATCACCAGGCAATAAACCTTGTCAAAATGCAACCATAAAAACTAACTCTTTACAATTATCCAACCCTTCTTTAGTTAATACAAAACACTTTGTATAGCCCTTTAATTTCTCTCCACATCTTGTTACGTTGTATTATTGTGTCACCATTTTCTCACATTTCTTTACTTTGGAAATAGATCCCCTCAGAATCTTATTATACCACTTAAATGTTGCACTCTTACATGTATGAGAAAAGGCTCTGCATAATAGGATGTCATCATCTTCGAAATTCATCATATAATTCTTAAATTGTTCAATGTGATCATCGGGATCTTGCATCTTATCGAATTTCTCGACCTTAGAAATGTCACAATGCTTTTGACGAGTAATAGACCTTATCCCAGTCGTTAAAGATGAATTTCTCCAGTCTACTCCTTGTACATACTGGTCATCGACTCATGTTCCCATAACACCATAAAAATTCCGCTCATATGTACTAATTTGATGTATTTTTTTCACACCATTACGTTTCCCTCAAACAATGAGGCATATTGTCTCTTTTGGTCTATATTCTTTACGTGATTTTCAAGGATGGTCTTTTTCTTCTTTTGAAGATCCTCGATACCTCTTTTGTTTAGATGATCCTTCCTTAAATTCCGAACTATCATACTCATAATCACTGGACGTAATATACCTGTGTTTTTCTTTCTTCTCTTTTCGTGAGGTAAAATTCTCTTTATCAGATTCAAAATACCTTTTCCTCCAACCACTTCGAATCTGATGAGTTGTATATGATCGATCAGATTGATTTTTTAGCTCGCACTTTTCTCCAACTTGTCGTACCTCATACTTTAGCCTTGCTGACTGAATATGCTCTTCTCTTTGAACATATCTTTCATTCAACGCGTTTATTTTGTCCAACAATTGATTCATTTGATCTTAGATATCTAAATGACCTTGTTGCATCGAAGCTTGATTATATTCTACACTTTCTTCCTTACGCAAATCAGATTTCAAAGTTTCAATTGCTTTTTGAACGGTAGAACCATCTTCGTTTCCTGGTTCCATATTGATCTAGAGCGATATTACTGTACAATGACTCTTCAATATCTGTTTTTTTTAAAATGTGAAATCAAGGTATCAATCAAACAGAGCTCCCACTGTGGTGGCCAGTTTGTTAAGTGTAAATCTGGATTCTTGTGAAAGAAAGAGAGAGTCTGATTATCAGAGACAAAGTAAAAGTAAAAGTAAATATTACACTGATGAATGTATTGTCCCTTTTATTAAGAGCCTTAACTTTTATTTATTGGCATACTGACTTGTGTTTATTACATTTAAGCCTTCAATAATCTATATCCTTATCAATGTAGAGAATAATTTGTTACAAGTTGGTCGAGATTACAGAGGAAAGAAATAAGACAAAGCTTGGTTTTGGACCAAAGAATTTTCTTAGAGTTCTGCAACTAGATTATCAAGTAGGATGAGATTCGAGGATTGATGGGTTCAAAGAGAAAGTCAGTTAGTGTTTACCCAAAAAAACGGTTCTTGGGACTGTGGGTTTAATTGGAACGAGAAAATATGGTAGGTAACTGTGAGATGAGAGTGGTCTGTCTGGTGCAATAGGATATTGGTGCAATTTTTGGGTGGATGGAAATGTGAAAGAATTGCATAGTTGGCTGGATTTGAGTTTTGATTGGTAAATGGGAAAGTTATAAAAGGCATTTTAGTGGAGTCGGGGTTGTTAGTTTTGATGGGTTCAACAATGAGGTATTGGTCTGTACCATATTCGGGTGACTTATCAAAGTAAGAATTTTTTGGCCATTTAAAGACTTTAATTTTGAAAAATAGATAAAGAAACGGATATATAAACAATTGTTTTTTAATTACTAGGAGAAAAGAACAAATTTTTCTACCCTGAATCTGCCTCGAGAATGCTACCCTACAAAATGATTTTTTCTGGTTGGGGTGATATGGATCATATGTTATTTAGGATCAGACTCCATGAACTCTCCGATTTTATCCTCAAAGTTACACAAAAAACAAATGTGGCCGCCAGTTTCAACTCTTTCTACCCTTTCACTATCATGCTCATGCTCTGGTACTTTACGCAATCCTTCAAAGGGTTATGCTTTATCAAGACTCCCCCTAGTTTTTTCAAACCAGAATCTCTTTGATGATTCAGTTTTTGAAAAGAGTAAGAGTTGAGTATGACGAGGTTGACTATTTTTACCCATAACTACTTCGGTAATTGTATACGAACACTTATGGCTCTTTCTGTCAATGTTTTGTTCATACATTCAGTCGTACCTGGAACAGTTCTCTCTATCTTGATCTCATGCTCATAAAAAAACATCTTGAATCTAGTGTCTTCACATACATCACCATTATCGGTTATGAGCTCTATAATCTTCAGACCTGTCTCATTCTCAACCATAGATTTTCATCTCCTAAAAATACCAAACACTTCATATTTATTCTTTAGAAAATAAACCCATAGCTTTCAAGAATAATCATCGATAAAGTCAAAAAGTAGTGTTTCTCTCGGATAGATAGAAGAGTTGTTGGCCCCCAAATGTCAGAGTGAACAAGCTTAAACCTTTCTTTCTTTGGGGTTCTGTCACTCGCCTGAAAATTGACCCTTTTAAGGTTTCCAAGTATGCAATCTTCGCACATGCCTATATCAATTGACTTAATACTTGAAAGCTTCATCTTTGAGTACATAATTTTTATACCCGTCTCACTCATGTGGCCAAGACTTTCGTGCTACATATTTGGATTATCGTTTTCTGTTGTTATTGCAATTAAACAGCTCGTCTCTGTCGTCTTGTAAAGAGTACCACTATTCTTTCTGCGAGCAACCGTCATTGTTACTTTTGAAATTTTCTAATTTTCACCTTAGAATATCATAGTGTGGCCTTCGCTAGTCAACTGTCTTACTAAGATGAAGCTCTTTATTAGATCGGGGATATACCCGACATCTTTCAGTTCCTAGACAGCACTATCAACAAAATGTGACAGTGTTATATACAAGAATAACTCTTCTCATATTCAAGGCTTTGATAAAATTTATGGAGACAAACGATGTTCTTTAATCTTCAAAAACGCCACCTCACATTCTGGTGTCCACATGAATGCTTTTGGTCGATGCAAAACTTGGAAAAAAAGAGCACGTTTGTCAGAAAATCGAGAGATAAATCTATTAAGAGCAACCAACCTCCCTGTCAAAATGTTCACTTCTTTGATTGTTCGAGGTGAGATCATTGATATCAAGGCTTTTAATTGATCAGGATCAGCTTCGATATATATATCCGAAAAACTTGCATGACCTTACACCAAAGGTGCATTCATGTGGATTTAACTTTAATCTAATGGCTTTTAAATTAAAAAACATTTCCCCAAATCTTGCAAGTATTCACCATTTGTTTAACTTTTGACTGACATATCATCAATATAAACTTACATGTTTCTCCCAATCTGAGAAGCAAAATCCTTATTTACCAATATTTGATATGTTACCCCAACATTTTTAATATCAAATGACATAAGTCGATAGCAAGCCAATCATAGATCAGCAATAAACGTAGTAATTTTTTGATATTTCATATTCATATGAATCTGATTATAACCCGCAAATGCATCCGAGAAAGATAGGATTTTATTCGCTGACGTTGAATCAACAAGTTGATCTATTCGAGGGACAATAAATAGATCTTTATGACATGCTCTATTTAAATTCGTAAAGTCAATACACCTTCTCCATTTTCCGTTCTTCTTTTTAACTAACACTGGATTAGTAGTCCATAACGGATATTGTGCCTGTCCTACATGTCCAACCTTAGATAAACAATCCATCTCTGCCACAATGGATTTTTCTATAGAGAAAGCTCACGTCCTTTGAATAATTAGCCTGACTTTAGCAATTAAAGGCAAGATGTGATATATTACCTCATATTGAACCCCTCATATGTCATCGGTTTTGTAAGCAAAAACATCCATGTTATCAAATAAATACTGCAACATTTGGTAACGCAAAGTATGAGATAGTAATGTCCCTATTTGCAAAAACATCCCATTGTGAAATATATACTCCTCGAAATTTTCTCCCACTACTAAAGGACCAGAGATTTCCCTCGGATCATCCGTTTATTTCTCATCCGAATTTAACCCTCCTAATTGCTATTTAGTCATTTGGTCATTAGAAATAGCCCTTTTAGAATGAAAAGTTGTTCCATAACATTCTCTTGCCACTTGCTGATCATTTCGAATCATTCCAGCGCGATCCCTTATTACATATTTCAAACACTGGTGAATAGTTGAAACAACAACATACATTCTTGACAACCAATACCTCCTAAATATAACGTTATAACTGGTCAGAGATTCGACCTTGATAAACAAGACTTGCAATTGTTTCTGTAAAAGGCCTTTTCCTAAGTAAACATTTATCTTGAATATCGCTATAACCTGTGTTGTTACTCTTGTAAATCCAATTATGGTGCATTTAGATCGACGAATCATAGTTGGGTTACACATCCTATTATAGGTAGAATTAAATAATACATTTTCTGAACTTCCACTATCTATTAGAAACGTCGAGTTTCAGTGCCAATAATATATGCCCCTATTACCACTGCATCCTCATGGAGCCCTCCTATTTCCCTTAGATCGCCTTCATCAAACAAAATAAATGGAGTTTTATTCTTCCCATACAAGTGGGTGGCTTTTCTACTTTCTACTTGGGTCGCCAAACTTACCACATGTCTTTTCTAGAACTATTTGTATTACCCACCATCGTATGTCCTCCGCAAATTGCTAGAGATTCAAAATATTCATATAAACTTTGATGCTACATCAAACTTTTCTAGAACTGTTTGAGTGATTGGTTCATCCACAACCAGTAAGATTAAACGATCCAGGTCTGAATCTAAATACTATGATGCTACATCAAACTTTTCCAATTTAGAATCCATGATCATCAATGTATTTTCCTGCTTCGAATGTGTGTTAAAAACCGGTTGTGCTAACGTGCTCAGATTTTTCTGCCAACTAATCTTCCTTTAATGCTATACAATCTGCAGTGTCATGCCCAATGTCCTTATGGTACTTGCAAAACTTATTATTACGTTCCCCCCTTGGCCTATTTATTGTAGCTAGTTTTCTAAAGTCAACGTGACCTTTACCTCTTTCAAAAATGGTTGTCGCATTCTCAGTAACTCTACAACATGTTATGGCTTTATCCACTGATTAAGCCTTACGTGATAAGGTTGATAATTAGTTGATTGAGAAGGATCTCCTCCTATTCAAGGTGGTAGACTAGTGTTTGTCCTCTAACAATATAAATTTGAGGAACTGGAGGTGCCTCCCTGATATCATTGGCCAGTAGGTGCATGTCCCAAACTTCTTTGAGTGAAATTTGATCGACCTCAAAATCTTGTAGACTCCTTCACCTTAATAGGTTCCTCAACTTGAGCCATCAAATCTCCAAATGTCAAAGACCTTCTCCTCGTAGTCTCATATGCTAAATCCATTGGAAGCAATCATTGCCTAAAAGCTGTCATACAAAAAAGTTCTCAAAATCTTCCAACTTTGTCTTTGTAAACATACATCGTATAGTGTAATCTTTTATCATTTCACCTTCTTCATGTTTGCATTGTATTATTGTATCACCATTGGCTCGAATTTCTTTGCTCCATTCAGATTGTCTTAAAAAGTAGAATAAAAAATCCTAAAGTTGGTTATAGATCCCCTCGGAATTTTATTGTACCACTTTAGGGTGGTACCTTAAATTTTTTGTGAGAGTGCTCTACATACGAATCTATCATCATCCTCGAAATTCATCATATAATTCTTAAATTCCTCAATATGATCATCGGGATCCTATGTTCCATCAAAGTTTTCCAGCTTGGAATATCAAAACACCTAAGAATATGGATTGAGCTAATCTGAGCAGATATAGGAGAATTCCTTCAATCCACTCCTTGCATATATTGATCAGCTCTAGTTGTTCTTATAACAACATATAAATTCTGGTCCGCAATATTAACATATTGGTTAGATGTATTATCCAGGTACAATGAGTTGACCCTCATATATGAAGGTCCACCATTCTTCTTTTATATATGCTCTTTGCGTATTTTTTTATGTTGACTTTCCTCTCCTTTCGAAGAATGCTAATACCTCATTTGCTTAAATGAATCACCCTCAGCATTCGAGCTAGAGAATTCATTATCATTAGATGATATATATTGATGCATATCATTCTATTCCTTTCACGAAGGAAGATGCTCTTTGTCTGACTGGAATTTTTTGTTTATAGTCACTTCAAATTCGATGAGCCGTGCAATATTCATCAGACTATTTCTACAATTATTCTTTCTCTTCAAGTCTCTGTACCTCGAACTTCATCCTACTAGGTTTAATTTACCGATGTCTTCGTATATACTCCTCATTCAAAAACTTATCTTTTTTAATAATTAATTAATCTGATTTTCTATATCAGATTGCTCACACTGTTCTGGATTTTGACTATCATCTCGATTTTTTTCTCTACGTAAATGTGATCTAAGCCCTTCAATTTACTCATGCACTTTAGGATCAACTCTGATTACTGGTTCCATTATGATATTTATCAACAACTATAACTGTAAATTTTGTAGCTTTTGGTTTTAGATTTGATATCTAGATACCTCGTAGTTTCTCCCACTGTGGTTGCCAATGATAATTATTTGACTTTTGTTATGAAAATAGAAGTAATTCTGCAGAAATAAAATAGTTTGTCTACTTTTAGAGAGAGAAACAATCAGCTCCTTAGTGCTTATGAATAAAATATCAAAAGTCATTTATTTCATAATTCTCTCTTCTATTTATAGGACCATAGTTGTCAGTGGCGTGCGGCGGTCCGTGGCGAAGAGAGCTAAAAAAGCCACAGTGGCGAGGCGAGCCGCGCGGCGATGGCCACATGTCATGCGACGATCCCTTACCTTAATAATTTTTTTTATAGCACATAACTGTAATTTAAATAGTACTATTTAGACATTTAAACTAACAATAATAACTTAAACATCCAATCGCATATTCTTAGAACATTTGAGTCAAATGACAAGCACATAGATTAAAAGATCAAATTATAAAACATCAAATTACATAATTCTTAAAACATATGAGTTAAATGACAAACATAGACTAAAACACATCATCGTCAGAGACAAAGTTTTCACATTCAACCCATCCGGTTGTGTACACGGCAGATAATATTATAGTCAGCGCATTGTCTTCTCGTTGAAAATACTGAAATGCGGAAGATAGTGATGCATTAGTAGGAACCAAATAGTAATACCCCTTCTAAGCCTTTTGTCAATCGAAATTCCTCTTGGAAATTCCGTTTGAAAACAATTTTCATTTTATAGCCTAAAACAGTTCCATATAGTGTTTGACAGTTTGTATATTCATCTGCCTAAGAGACTAACAAAACCCAGTATTAATTTCAATAAATATTTGGAGCTGGGATACAGTTAATATAACGAGTGTGATGATATGAAAGATAGGATATGGAAGCTTACCCTTAGAACAAAAGCATTCTAGATAGTGTGCAGAGAATAGTTTCGGACAAATTACCATAAAAACAGGACCGAAACGGAGGTCTCTACGTCGTCATCGGGTTTGTGGCTGCTTGATTGAGGGAATAATGAAAGATGCTAGAAGTAGAAGAGAGAACGTGGATCTATTAAGTTATTAGGTTTTTATTATTTAATATATATATGGGTCTTAGTGTGGCGCGCCATGGCGAGCGCCTCGCCACACCATTTGTGGCGACCGTGGCGCGCCATGGCGACAACCACGCTAAGACCGTCGCCACATCCCATCCTGTGGCGCCGGAGGCTCGCCACGCCTCGCCACACCGCCGTGGCGACCAGGACAGTAAGATGAATAACATAATCAGTTATAAACTTGGGTAAATTTCACTTTAGCCCGTATTATTTATATTCACTATCAAATTTATCTTTTAACTTTACAAAGCTTAAACAATAACTCTTTTCTCTAATTTATTTTACTCAACGACTAACTTGACACTCTTGTCACGTGGAACGTTGTTAAAGTCTAAAAATTATTCCACCGATCCACTCTATAAACTCTTCCAGTTGAAGACCCTCATTAAATCTTGGAATCTCAAGACCAAACCCTGATTCTCACCGGTTTCTTGTATTCTGATAGTAATCACGATTTAGAAATTGTTTGAAGACCTGTTCGCGATGATTTTGTGGAGGAATGCAACCTCTTCCCTCCTCTCTCGTCAGACCAAAAGGATTATGACCCACATCGTAATCTCCTTTAGAACCAAAAAATAGGTTGCTCGACCATGGAGCTCAGAATTCAGTGCTCATCCTATGCATTGCTTCTTGCATTTGCTTCATCTGATCTCCTAGTATACTCAGCTATTCTCCAATCTTATGGAATTATCTAGTGTTGGCATGCCCCATCAAGCCTACAAGATTCAGATCTCCTCCATTATAGATATCAGTTATTGATACGGTATTCATCCATCGCTCTCTTCGCGGTGGCATAATTTGTATAGCAGGAATTTGATGCTCTGATACCTAGATGATATATGCAAACTATTAATTGAAAATAAAGCAGTTAGAACCCAAACTCTAGGATAGACGAAAACTAATCCAAAACTTAGGGTATATGATGCTTTAAATAGAAAATATCCAAAACCTTAATCCCAAAATATAAAAATTACATAAATATCTTAGAATAATAATAATAATAATACAAGATATAAATTTTGACCTTTGGGCTTCTAAACAATCAAACTTAGGGTCCAAACTTCCTGACAAGTATTCTCACGCTTTCAAAATGTTTTAGGCTCATCAAGACCTTCGATTGGAGTACCAACACTCATAGTACTGATATTCGAGTTAAAAACATGGCATGTTTCTAGAACGATATCAAAAACCCAAATCGGTTAAAATAAATATTACTTATCAAATCACTTGAGGTTATAAACAATCATTATTTTATTTTAAAGATATTTGTTATTTTCTCCCTAGTATTTTTTTCTTTTTTATTTACTCTGAACTTATTCTCCTGAGCTGGGTCCAACATTAACCGAACAAATCGACCGAGCCATACTAGTCGAAACATGTCGCTCGGATCCAGACTCATCAACGATGACCCTAGTGAGGGCGATATTAAACTGGTTCTCAAAAGCTATATTACAAAACTAGACCTCAACAATAAACTCTCACTTTATGTTGTTCGCTAAGTGAACTGCTATGCTATGACCACTCAAGGAACAACATATACATATCTCACCCCGGAAAGTAAAGTCATACGAGAAGGGTTGAGAAATCCTCTCGACTCAACACTTTCACAGTCTAAACTAGAAGAGCATAGAGTGGATGCGCTCTGAGCTAAGAAGGGTGTATTAACTACTGGGCTTTCAAGAGTAACGGCCTGAACTCCATGTCAAAATAGGAAAACACAATTGGGGAAGATGACCATGTGGACCGAACTGAGGTATATATCTCTCTAAGATGAGATGATCGAGTAAGCCATTGTAACCTATCTTCTAATACTAGTGATAACAACGAAACTTTGTCTCTATTAAGACGAGACACCACTGAATGGCTGACAGGTGCGCCATATGCATACACCATCTATAGTTCAGATGCGCTAAAAACTCTAAAAAAGAGACTCGTATAGACCACGATGCAGAGCAGGGAGGGGAGCGCGTGACGTCCTTGTTGCATCCGTAGATGCAGAGTAAACCGAGCCCGACCACAAAACTCAACAACACACATAGTATTATGATAGCGAACTGATTGTCGAACAGAGTCGACGTCTGTAAGAAATCAAGAAATAGAAAACCAAAACAATGGATATGATCTCTAACCCTAGGTAGAGATAAAGAGACTTATAGAAAAAAAACATTCTCAATATTTGATTTTAAAAGTCTGACGACAAAACCCTACGCCAAATTTACAGATTATTCCTTACAAAATAAAATAAAGCCCAACCTAATTTCAAAGCGATTGGAGCTGGGTAAGTATTTTAATTAAATCTAATAAAAATATAAAAATACTAAAAATTAATGAACACAACAAAAAAGGGCTTAAACGGTTGATTTTCGACCCTAAACATCAGTATTAGGCTTAGCCTTTGTGATACTTTTGAAATTTGTTGGGCTTCTCGACGTGTTCAATTTGAGTGATCGCACTATCTAATTCAGATAACTGATCCCCAAATAAAGCTCATTTTCTTTTTTCTAATATGTTCAAATAGCCATGAGCTTGTGCAGCTACATCATATTCTTAGACCGTTCCTCCTCTTCATGTTCAAAAATAGGTATTTCCTCCTAATCTGATCTGCAAGTCTGTTTACAGTCTCTGCGCCATAACCTAAATGACTACAAATAAATGGCATCAGGGCCGAGGCCAGAGTAGGGTTAGAAAGTGATGATTTATCAAAGTGGGTTGTAGTATCACGTGGGCCTCTATTCAACTCCGAGTGAGGATGTGAATAGACTTTTCTACTTCCATGGGTACAAAAGGAGAATCTTCTTTATGTTCCCAAATATCTTGGCTGGTTAGCTACTGTAAAGGTTTTATCTCTTAAAAATATAAGAGTATATTAGAAGGAGTGATCCTGAAGATCACACGGAGTAATTCAGGAATGTCATGTTATATTTTGAAGATGACGATCGACGTTTGTGTCGAGATTTTTCAATGGATTTTAATGGTAGTGCCTTGCATTTGTTGATCAACTGGCTCCGGCTTCGGTGACCAACTTTGATACTATGTGGACCCTCTTTAGGCATCACTTTATGAGAAGCAAGCATATAAAAGTCTTAATGACTATACCTGATGCTTTGTTAAAAAAAGAACAACCTCGAGTATTGCAGCGGAGATGTAACATATGTTGTGTTTAGGAAATGACTTCTCCGAGTAACATATGTTGTGCTTAGGAAATGACTTCTCCATTGGACAATGACTGGAATTTTTATAAATAACAAGGTTTTGAACTTTTAGGAATTATTGGCGCAAATAGAGTCACATATAAAAATTAAACAGACCACACGCCTTCGGTTAATTCTGAACGATCTGTCTCAATAAAATTAACAACCCTACTTGGATTCCAATGATCACCTCGACTACATACTAAACACTAAAAATACTGTAAAAAAAAATAAAAAATCACACATCCTCTATCTTTTTATCTAGTTATACGGCTCCGTCTATCTCAAAGTTAAAATCATGACGTGTAAAGACATATGAAATTTATTTCGGTCAGAAGAGCGACCTCGGTAAGAGGTCAAAATGACCAAATACTTAAGTGGGTAATGCATGGTAACAACACTAAGATGACTTAGAATGTCACAATACTTTTCAATAAATATAAGAACCACGTGTAATACAGGTTTTCTCCACCAACAACCAAGCCTCATGAGGATATGAGTAGCAAGTTTTGTAAGTAACATAACTATATTGTTTAGTGGATTAAGGAATACATTTCCTTAAGGAAGAAAATTCAAAGCTTGATGGAGAACGAGAAGGTGATGCTAGACCTAACGATGATGTTATCCTAATAACCGCTACTATGGGCAGATAAAAGATCCATAGGGTCAAAATAGATATTGAGAGTTCATCGAACCTACCATTTAAGGGGAATTATAATGGAATAAGAAATCTCATTATTATACGTTGTTCAGACAAAATATTGGTCGAGTTCACCGAGGCAAGTGCTACTATTGTAGGAGAATTCCAAACGAATGTGATATATAGAAGAGCAGACTATATGAAAATGGTATGAGTGTTTTTGGTGATGGTAGATCACCCAAATAATACGATGCAATCTTTGGAACGTCTTGTCTTGATTAAATGTCGACATCACTTCCATTATCCATCAGTGTCTTGAGTACGTAGTGAGGTACAAGGTTGGGGTAGGCCAGAGTAATCAGAAAGCGCCTAGAAAGTGTTACGCATCATTATTAACACTAAAGAATGAATAAAAAGGTAATAAAATAATAAAGAAGTGAAAAATAATAGAAGTGTTTGGGGCCTCACGAAGGAGTTGAAGTGGTTGATGACCTAAGAGAGGCCCATAGTTTTGTTACCGTGGGTTGGTACTATTTTGTCAGGATCTGTAAGAGGGGAATTAATTCGATTTTTTTTGTATAATTTTTTGATGTTTTTTCTTGGTCTAATAAAGACGCCAATGGGGTTCCAACTGATATTATCTGACATAGATTATCATTTAATCGAAACAAAAGGTTCTCATCACAAACAAATATATTTTTCTTTGTGGAGAAATCTGCAGTTATAATAGCGGAGGTGGATATGTTGTAAATTGTTGGCCGTATCAGAGAGTCCCAATATATTATGGCCAACCAGTCCGAGTGAAGAAAAATAATGGGAGAAAGAGATTGTGTGTTGATTTCAGATATTTGAATAGAGCTTGTGTGGATCCATTTTTAGTTCCAAGGTTAGATTATTTGGTGAACTCAACTTAAAGAAATAAACTCATATCCTTCCTGGATGCGTACTCCACTTACAGTTAGATTCAATTGCATTATTGAGACCCAGAAAACACTACTCTCGCCAATGACCAAGTCTTACATTGTTACAATGTCATGTCTTTGGGTGTTAAAAACGCTAGAAAGACCTATTAAAGGCTCGTTGATAAGGTGTTTCCTCCTTAAATTGGGAATAAAGTTCGAGGTGTATATCGATAAAAAACTGGATAAAAATGTTGAAGATTCAAAGCACATCTGTGATCTAGTAGAAACTGATGTGGATAAAAACAATTCGACATGCTATTTAGTAAGCTGAAAAAGAAGAGTTAATTTTAGCTGGAAAGTATAGAGATAATTGAGATGCTTCAATAAATGTTTATAGATACAATGTTTGATTTTGTATCAAATGTTACATCCTTGGAAATTCTTTCTCAAAACCTGTTTATAGGCTAAACTTAATTTAATGGGCATAATGGGCTAAACCTAGCTTATGCGCCAAGCTTACAGGTCAAAACCCATCAAGCCTAACAATAAAATAAAATAACATTAATAAAAATAATTAAATAGTAAAATAATTACATTTTAATGTTAAAATTAATATTGTTGGAGATGGTAAATTGTATCAGTTCTTTGGATGTAGTTCCAAAGAGAGATGTTGTCCACCCATTTAGAAAAATAATCAACTACTAATATAATCGTTTGAAAACCTACGGCCGCTATCAGTAGAGGTCCTACTAGATCAAGCCTCTCAAATGGTATCGCCTCAGAAATTGACTATAGCGGGACTGACGACACATGTATTTGTAAACCTCTTGTTTGAATCACATTGTTTAACTAAATCTTTAGCATCTGCCATGATGGAAAGCAAATAATACCCTACTAATAAAATTCTTATGGTTAAAGTTTTATAGCCATAGTGGGCAGAGTCTTCCCTATCATGTAATTTGGATAAAATCACTTGTTACTCATCTTAAGATGAACATATCTTAATGATTTCTTATAGAGGACATATCTTAAGATGAAAACCCATGTGCTAAACTTCAAATTCTTATCCACTACTTTATAAAAGGGGCGACTTCCCTTGGTTATGAACTTTTTTATCTCATGCCTCAAATCCTGGTTTTCAATTGTTAATTGTTGGAAAAATTCTTTAGTTCTTGTCCTTACTTCAAGTTCTGTTACTATCAAAGAGAACTCTTGTATCAAAATCTAAGGATAGGATTTGGCGTATGAAATTGTAGCTAAAGAGTGAGTCATCGAATTTTCAACATTTGGCACATGTTCATATTTAACACACTTGAAGAAGACCGATGTTTCCCTCAGTACTTGTAAAACAATTACTAACTGTTATTTTCTTGCTTCGGATTGGCCATGAGCTGAATGTATGAGTATTTGCGAATCACTTATCAATCAAACTCTTTCAGCACCACATATTTAAGCAAGTCTTAGCCCAACTATTTTTGCATCATACTCATCTTCATTATTTGAGGTGTTAAAACCAAAACGTATTGCTTGGTATATTGAATCTGAAGGAAGATAGTACATAAATTCATTCCCCATAGCTTAACATACTAAACTATCCATATGATCAAACTATCCATTCTTTCACAGGACTTTCAATACAGGATTCTACATGTGGTCGTTTCGATTGGAATTCAATCAGAAAGTCTGCTATAGCTTATACTTTAATCACAGTTCGAAGAGCGAAATCAATATCATAATCCCCCAATTCCACAAACCACTTGGTCCTCCGACCCGATATATTTGGTTTTTGCAACATATTTTTTAGTACAAAAGAGGTTCGAACAATAATGGAGTGTGATTGGAAAAAATATTTAAAACATATTAAATTTAAATGGTAAAAATGGAATTAAAATTCTAAGGACTATATGCGAAACTCGTACCATTTAACTATGGGGACACGTGGCTGAACCAGGAATAAGAGCACGCACGAGGACTAAATTTATAGATTTTGAATAGTCTACAGACCCTGACCGGTAATTTTTTTAGTAGAGGGACTAAGTAAAAGAAAATGCAATAGTCAAGGGACTATATTATGATTTAAGCCGACCAAGTATTATAAGTGCAATAAATATGTACAGAGCATTCATGTATAAACCAGGTCGCAAATTTTAAATGGACACCATCACTGACCAACAAGAGTAATTCTTTGCAAATTTATCAAATGGTTTGAATCGATCTGTACATAATCCAACTCTCACATTACAAGGTTCTGATGTAAACTTTAGATGATAATTATCAAAATTCTTCCACGCGCCAATATGGATTGGGTGTGTTATAAAACTGTCAACAGATGGATTACGTTGGTGTAATTTTATATACTTAGTCATCTTTCCCGATATATATAACCTTTTTATTCGAGGTCATATAGGAATGAAATTTAGCACATTTTAAGCCATATATTATCTTGTATTAGATTCTACTTGTAGTGTGACTAATTGCATTGTGAACAACATTTTATTCTTGTTGCATCTCTATAAAACAGTATACAATTGTCAACACATGTGTCTATCTTTTGGTGAGGGAGACAAAGAAGAATCAATAAATTCTTAGCTTGCTAATATATAGAAGAAAATTTGTTATATCTATCTAGTTTAAGACGTTTGATAATAAACACATAGCGCTCGTGGTTCCTCTTGGAAATCCTTGACTTGGATTTCAAGTTGATAATTTCATACACCAATTCTAACTTAGACATTATGGTGAAACCTTCATAAACCGGTTCATTGGCATCATGCAACAGATTATAGTATGAAATAACAATCGCATTTTGAGCCTAATCCTCATTGATGCTCTTTGAATCTCATACAATTACCTACCATTTCATGATATTCGTCCCCAACAAATTCATTAGGACTGCCTTGAGATTTTTCCTCACTACTCAAACTATCAATATGATATACCCAATAAAAGTAGTCTACCACAAATCCATGTCTCATTATATGCCGATGCACTATATGAGTTACATTTGGGTAAATATTTCTGCATTTTGAACATAGACACAATATCAAACTACTGTCCCATACCGAACTTGTGTGCATCTGATATCGTAAAACAAATTTATCAACATCATCAACGAATTCATCTGTATCACACATCCTTGTAACATATAAACGATGATACATCCATGGAAGATCCGTTGGCATATCAGTAGACATATGTCAGGACATGTGATTCGTAATAAACATGTAATACACTAAGCTACTCATAATTGATTTCGATACAAACAAATTAATGATTAACCTAGTATAATACATTTAGGCAAGTGATTTTACCTTTAGAATCTTAGATAATTTCAGAAGCAATCAGAAATCAGAGCATAAAAATGGTCGATTCAAGACCTTCGAAGTACAGTGACACACAAAATGATGAAAGCACTCGATCTAGTTATCTAGAATTGATGTATGAGAAAAAGGTGATATGTAAAGGGCTTTCCATTCCTATGTACTCGTATATTCAAGAACTTGGATGTTAGATATGTTAAATTGATTTTTGGTTATGTGAAGAGTCTGATAGGTTAAGTTTTAGAGTCAAACGGATTATGTGAAGAGGCTTATAGGTTAATTTTTAGGCTCTCTCATGATAACAGATAGTTTATTTAAGTACAATATTCATAAACATCATACCATGTATAAGTTTATTTAAAGGAGAAAAAATGAAAAATCTCTAAAATTCTATTTTTTTCTATCGGAACCAAAGCCTCAATCTTCAAACCCTCGACCTGTTTCACTAAAATTGCGCCTCTACCATTCCATTAGTCTTACAGATTCTTCTCCCCGGAGATAAAATCCACATCAGACTAGATTTGAAAATCCAAAAAATATTTCACAAAAGATCATTTGCTTCAAAAGAATTTGGACTTATTAATTGAAGAAAATAATGACTATTGTTTGAAGAAACAATCATTGAGGTTTCATTTAATTATTATCACCTCGAGATCGATTCGAATCCTTCATAAAAAAGTAACCCCACTGATGGACTCAACAATACCTAGTTTGTCGATGGACAAAAACCTAAAAGAAGTAATTTTCGTGACAACAAACCCGAATCATAAGTCTCAACAAGGGAAAGTTGAAAATCACAAATCTGGTGACAATCCAACATTTGAACATGGAGGGTAAAAAATCAAAGATTCTACGACAACAAGTGCATTTAGAAAACGTTATCACTTCGACTACAACTAGTGCATTTAGAAAACGTAAGCACCTCGAATACAAATAGTGTATTTAGAGAACGTTAGTATCTCGAATACAACCAATGCATCTAGAGAACATTAGCACCCCATATACAAACAGTGCGTTTAGAGAACTTTAGTACTTCGAATACAACAAGTGCGTTTAGAGAATGTTAGCACTTCGAATACAACCAATGCGTTTAGAGAACATTAGTACCTCAAGTATATTCAGTTACTATTGGTCAACAACTTCAAAGATGATCAGTCTCTGACCAGTTACCAAGATAATATAATTACTTATATATAAAAAAACTATTGGCCAAAAAAGAAATCTATTTATATCCTCGAATATATACATGACATCTCATTAAAACCTTCATGGGCCAACAAGATAGGAAAAAGTATGTCAATTTACTCCCAATATAGCTATAAATGTTCTATATTCCAAGGATGTTGAAGTAATTTTCCCTACTCATCACAAAGGGGATATGTTCTCGGCCTTATTCGCTCCATTACCTCATAAGGATCTTCCCAATTTTGGGTCATTTTACCAAGTCGATTGTCCTTTGTATGGAGGAATACTTCCCTCAGAACTTTGTCACCTACTTTGAAATCCATCCTTCTCACCTTCAAATTATAACGACTCCTCATCAAAGTTTGATAGTGCGTCATATTAAAATGTGCCCTAACGTTTTTCTCTGCAATCAAGTCTAGGTCTGTTCTTTTTGCCTCTTCTTTTAGCTTTTCAGATAATTAAGTACTCTATAAGAAGGTAAAATAGATTATATAGGGCTAAAAACATCCACACCATACCTCAAGGTAAAAGACGTTTCTTGAGTAACCTCTCTAGGAGTTGTACGATAAACCCACAACACCTCTTGCAAATAGTTAGGCTATTTCCCTGCAGTACCTCTTAAATTTTTCTTCAAACCATCTATAATAGACCTATTAGTTACATCCACTTGACCATTTGCTTGTGGATGAAAAGGTGTAGAAAAAACCGTGAAATACCCCTCGAAGCGCAACAAAAAGTCATTTCTCTGTTGTTAAATTAACGACCATTACATGTGGTGATTTTCCGAGGAACTCCAAAGCAGTAATAAATATTATTCACAATGAACTTAATAACATCATTGGCTTTTGTACCAGATAATGGTTAAGCTTTAGCCCACTTCAAATAATAATCAAACACCACACTAATCATTTGACGCCCTCCCAAAAGCCATAGGCAATGGTCCTACCAAGTCTATTCCTCATCTGTCAAATGAGAATAGCTTCAGAAATAGACGTAAGTGGAACTGCTGGTTTATGAATAGAATTGGAAACGTTTTGACAAATATCACAATCTTAAACTAAAAATTTAGCATCATTCATAATTGAAGACCAATAATAATCCGCCAACAAGACCTTTCGTGTTAAAGACTTAAACACACACTGAGCTGAACCTTCACCGTCATGCAATTCAGATTAAATCTCTTGAGGTTTTTGCTTACCCAAACAACGCAACAATGGTTTAGTTAAAGACTTTTTTTATAGAACTCCATCTAACACAACATAACCGTGAGCCTTGTATCTTAAATGTTTAGCTAGCTGTGTATCTTAAGGTAACATACCTCTTAGTAAAAAATTAAGGATATCAGAGCTCCAATCACTTCGAACTATGTCTAGAGTAACAAATACTTCCTTAACAAATTTAAATTTTGCTGATCGTGATAAAATTGAAGGACTCTCCTGTAAAAGTATTCATGGATATTACTCTATATAAGTAATTGTTTCCAAACAATCAGCTAACCTTCTTGTTAACACTTGCACCTCCTTTATAGTTCACGTCGATTTCACCGAAACCAAAGCCTTTAACTGTTCAGGATCTGCCTCTATCCCATTTTCACTAATGATATACCCTAACAAATTTCCTTATCGGACACCAAAAGTATATTTTTTAGGATTGAACTTCAAACGAATGGCCTTTAAATTGAAAAAGTTCTCCCATAAATCTTTCTAGTGTTCACCAGCTGTCGAGCTCTTAACCAAGATATCATCAATGTATATATTCATATTCATTCCAATCTGAGGAATAAAAACCTTATTCACCAACCTTTGATATATCGCTCCAACATTCTTCAAACCAAATGACATGACTCTATAACAATGTAGACCTCGATCAATGATGAATATAGTAATTTCTTAATCTTTTGGATCCAACCAAATTTGGTTATAACCTGCAAAAACATCCATAAAAAATAGACTTTTATTCCCTAAAGTAGACTCAATCAGCTGATCTATTCGAGGGATTGGAAATGGATCTTTCGGTGATGCTCGATTCAAATCTGTGAAATAAACACACTTTCGCCACTTTTCGTTCTTATTTTTACTAACATTGGGTTTGCAACCCATAGAGGATATTGTACCTCCTGAATATGTTTGACCCTGGACAAACGATCGACCTCTACCACGAAGCCTCAAATTTTTCTATAGAATAAGCACGTTTATTCTAAATAATAGGCTTGATCTTCGGATTTATAGCTAAGTTGTGACATATTACTTCATACGGAAATCCAATTAAATCATCCGTTTTCCAAGAAAAAATATACAAATTGTCGAACAAAAATTGTAACAACTGATAATGCAAAGTGGGTGGCAGCAGCGTCCCTATTTGTAAAGTCTTACCATTACAAAAAGTATATTCCTCAACATCATTAAATGTTAAAAAAATCGGGGTCTCCCTCAGATCATCTATTTATTCTTCATCCGAGGTTAACCCTCTTGGTTGCTATTCAACCATTTGATCATCAGAATTAGGACCTCAAACTCGGAGAGCTATTGCATAACATTCTCTGACCACTTTTTCGTCACTCTGACCCACTCCAACACGATCTCCAATGACATATTTCAAGTATTGATGAACAGTAGACACAATAGTATACATTCTTGAAAGCAAATATCTCCCAAAAATAGAATTGTAATTGTTTGGACATTCAACCACCATGAACAAGACTTGAACATTTTTTAAAAGGCCTTTTCCCAAACACACCTCACCTTCAAATTCACCAAACATTTAATTTTCCCCCCTGTAAACTCAATTATCGTACGAGTAGATTGACATATTTGAGGTGGAATACACATCCTGTCATATGTAAACTTGAACAATACATTTGCAAAACTCCCTCTATCTATCAAAATACATTAAATTTTAGTTCCAGATATATCAGCCCCTATTACTACTGAATCCTTATGAGGACCCACTATTCCCCTTAAGTAATATTCTTCGAACAAGATAAAAGGAGTATCATTATTTCCATATAGATGAATCGATATTCTTCCTTGTTTTTTAGTAGTCAAACGGACAACGTGCCTTTCCTGGATCTATTAGTATTGTCTGACATAGAGTTTGCCCAAAGAATGCTAAAGATTCAAAATACTCACATAAGTTTTGAACTCGTCCCTGCTCTACAGGTTCATCCATAACTAGTAAGATTAATTGATCTGGATCTGTGTCCATGTATTCAGAAGTTGCATCAAACTCATCACATTTATTATCTAAAATTATGAGTGCACTTTCCTGCTTCAAATTTGGGTTAATAGCTTGCTGTGTCGATGTATTTGGAGCTTTCGATCCACTTATATTCCCTTTAAGAAAAGTTGTAATTTTTCATCCTCCATTAAAACCTGTATCTCCTTCAAAGCTATACAATCGGCAGTGTCGTGCCCAATATCATTGTCATACTTGCAAAATCTGTTATTACACTCTGTTTTTGGTCTGTTAATTGGAGATGGCTTTTTAAAAGCTTAATGACCTTTAGATTTTTTGTAAATCGCAACAACATTCTCAGTCAAGTCAAAATTTGTTATTGAACTCTTCTATTGGCATGTAATGCTGATTGTTTTGTTGTTAATTTAAAAATAATCCCTCGTCTTCGGGGAGGTAAATTTTTATTTTTCCTCGGACTTGAAGGTGTGTGGTAGCTTGGATTAGTACAGCCTTGCCCCTAATTTTTCTATACAGAGTTAGGTCCACCTTGAACTCTTGTAGACTCCTCTACTATAATGTGATCTTCCACTTGAGCCATTAAGGCCCCAAAAGTTAATTCCCTACTTTTTTTCGTTTTGTTTTCCGAATCTCCTGATAACAACCCTTGTCGACACACATCCATAGCAACCAGCTATTAACAATTATCCAACCCTGATTTTGTTAAAAAAAATGCTTTGTATAATCCTTCAATTTCTCTCCCGCGACTTTCTTACATTGTATTATTATATCTCCATTTGCATGCATCTCTTTGCTGCCCACAAACTATCGTCAGAAAGATGTATAAAAGTCCCTGAAGTTGGTAATAGATCCTCTCAGAATACTATTATACCACTTCAATGCACTGTCCTTAAAAGTATGAAAAAACTGTTACATACTAGCTTGCCATCATCTCAAAGGTCATCATATAGTTCTTGAATTATTCAATGTGATCATCAGGATCTTGCATCCCATCAAAAAAATTGACCTTGAAGATATCAAAACGCTTCAGAAGAGTAATTGACCTAATCTCAGTTGTTAAAGGAGAATTTCTCCAATCAACTCCTTGTACGTACTGGTCATCTCCTCTTGTTCCCATAATAGCATACAAATTATGATCAACTATACATGTGTATTGGCTAGATATATTTCCTTTATACCATTCGGGTTTCCCTCAGATAACGAGGTTCATTGTCTATTTTTGGTTTATATTCCTTACGCAATTTTTGTTGCCAGCTTCTTTCTCCTTTCGAAAATCCTCGATACCTCTTTTTCTTAAATGATCCTTCCTCAGATTCTGAGCTATCAAATTCATCATCATTATATATGATATATTTGTGTTTATCTTTATCTTTTTTTCACAAAGTTCAATGTTATTTATTAGACTAAAAATATGATTTCTTTCGATCGCTTTGAATCTGATGAGCTGTATACAATCGATCAAACTGATTTTCCAGCTCATTTGTCTCCTCAACATGTTGCATCTCAGCTCTTATCCTACATGACTGAATCTGTTTTTCTCTTTGAATATACTTATCGTTCAAAGCTGATATATAATCTAGCAACTGGTTCGTTCGATTTTCAATCTCAAAATAACCTTGTTGTTTTGGAATTGATCATCTTCTTTACTTTCTTCCCTACATAAATGAGATTATAGAGGTTAAATAGCTTTTCGAACTGTTGGATCAGCTCCATTTCCTGGTTTTATATCTATCAAGAATGATATTATTTCCTAAAAATTTAATAATTTCTTGTTTCTGACGTGAAAGAATATACCAATAAAAAATTCCTCCCATTGTACTCGCCAATTTATTGAGTTAGAATTTTATTTTAGTAATATAAAGTAAAATAAAGAGTTATATTGTAGAGATAAAAAGTAAAAATAAGAGTTTAGAAATGAGTCTGAGATTGATTAAAAGAGTCGTCATTTATTCATCGCCTCACACATTATTTATAGGTGTGTCAAACTTCTATAACTCAATCAGTTATATAAATGGGTAAATTACATTGCAGTCCCCTTATATTTACAAATAGTCTAAATTTCATCTTATAACTATAAAATCCATCATATATAACCTTAGTATTATTACATTAAGACCCTCAATATTTCATATCCTTATCAATGACAATAAAATAACCAATCTATAAACCCGAATTTTGTTATTAATTTTACCTCGATACTAACTAATAAATTTTTGAAATTTTATGGGATAAAGTTCACAAGCTCTTATGTAAGCAACATTCATCGGTTCTCAAATCTTTCTTGCAAATTAAGTTTCATATTATACAGGATAATAAATATATATTAAACTTGAAAATATTAAGTTATGTATCCCATGTCGACTTGGAAGAAATATCTTATGCTTTTAGACATGCTAGAAAAATAGGCGTAGATCAGGTAGCATGTTAATGTGTCCTTAGGAAAATATACGGGTTACCTTACGCATGTGAAATAACTGTAATACAAAGAGAAAGTGGATTCATTCATAAAGAAAAATTGTATATATTTGGAGACGACTATATATCTTGCAAAGAGATGTTACTATGCATGAAGATGTTTTATTTAAAAACATTACCCATTATAGATAGTTTCATATGTGGTTAGGGGCCTAAATATCACAATCATATTATTAATGGATTATGAATATCCTAAATTCTAAAAGAAGTCATGTTGTAGAGCCTAAAGAACTTGTTTTTACTAAAGATAGAATAAAATACTGTCCGAACTGATCTACTAAACATGACCCTAGTTCGTTGGAATATGCCATTAATTAAACCGCAAGTGCTAGCACGCCCATGAACACGTTAGGTAGCACGACTTCCTCAAAAGTGCTTTTATTTGTAGTACCTAAACCTCCCACGTTAAAAAAAAGTAAGAAGGTCAGCCAAAAAAACCTACTAATAAAAAAGATTATATACTTATAGCACATCCCAACCTTTATACATCATTATGTTAATATCCTAGTAGACGTTATTCTAGGCGGACAATACGATTATAGGACCGTATCGAGAGTGATATACGGTAAATAGTATAATTGGGTTTAATGGAATATACGTGATTTGATCTTAAAATTAGATGGAACATGTGGTTTATGGTTGGAATTTTATTATTCAATCAATACTTTAGAGGATATACAACGTAACTTAAATTGGTTCAAAAGTCAGTCGGGAAAAAGTTATTAGATGATATTTCCCGAAATTTGGTTACTGCTACTCGATATCAACGTCTTGTATACCATATATATTTAGAATTTTATTTAACATGCCTACCAATACGTTGTCGTATGCGTGTTTGTTAGACAAATTTTATAAATATTAGAATTTCTTTCATACATGGAAACCACATTGCATATGTAAGTATATCAATAAAATTTTATATTTTAATATTTTTTAAGTTTTTATTTTCTCTCTAATTTTTATATCTAATTGTATAGATTACTACTCTTCTAAATGGACCATTGCTTCTATTATACTCTGCATGGAATCGGTACTGTAGCAATGAAGCTAGTTAATGGTCGATTCTGCACTACAGTAGATTCTGTAAATTTACCCAAATCATGTCGGCAATGACCCTAAGGTATAATGAAGAGTTAATAATTACCGATCTGACCAAGGACAACGTTTGATTATGTTAATTTACATTGTCAAACTTTGTTCGCATTGTTATATTATATTACTACACTATTATATTTAATTATGTAATATTTGATTTTGCATGTTACATTAGAACTTAATTACTCATTATGTTTGAATTAATTTAACTTCAATTATACGACACTGCCTAAATTATCACCTAACATGAATTCATGCATATTGTTGATAACCCGTCTAATATGAATTCTTGTATGTCGTTGATTTCCGCCCAATAATATATTCTCACCAAGTTAGATTCCTCCCCCAAAATTTTCATTTTTCTTTATATAACTATTGAAGCATGTCATAACTATTCATATACAAAATATCGTATTGTAGAAAAACTTAAACTAGTTTAGGTATGGAATTGACCTTTGAAGAATACAATCACTTATTTTAAGTCGTCAAGTATGTACTACATGTACTGATGTTTATGATACCTCTCTCCACCTCTACCTAGTCATTTAGAAGTCTCTATCAGGTACAATCATTTGAAATCTAAATCAATGGTCCGGGTGTTTGACTTGGCGCATGAATTAAATGAAGAGGCCTTCCACGCGTGGCAGTTGAAAATTATTGATTTCATTAAAAGAGATGCGGTAGCTTACTTTGAGGTGCACCTTATGCTCAAGCGGATGCGATAGCAAAATGCACACTGGTTGATTTCAACCTCGGATATGACTTCGACTAATAAGTTGTAATGTTTATATACTATCACGTTAAATGTTATTTCATAATGGTATCTAAATTTATAAGTTAATCTCATCTTGTATTGAGAATTTATTTATTTATTTTTATCTTATGTTTAATTTTATCTCAGTTACTTCTTTTTTTGCCTAATATCACATAGAGTGCTTGATAAATGGACCCAATGTGGGAAAAATGCATGACATAATAAATATATTTTGGCCCCAAAATTCAGATATGGATGAGCGTTTCACAAAACACTTGCGATTTGTGAACTTCATATCGCATATGTTATAGGATGTAATAATTTTTTAATCTGAAGCATATAATGAACTTTTTTGTTTTTATTGATTTCGATATTACCATATGTTAAATAAATAGAATAGTTATAAACAAACATAAATAAAGATGACAATTATCATAAAAAAACGTCACAGTACTTATAAAGACGAACTACGGTCTAAGAATTTCTTCGATAGCGCTGGACGATACAAAAACAGTGCTCCAATGCATCCACCTTCTCATTTGTTTTCATCGTATCAATACATAGCCTAAATTTTAGTATCCGATTTAATGCATTCTTCGTCGTACCGTGAGTGCCTACTGGAAGGTTTTCCCATACATATGTATTAGGACCTACTGAGTCCGGGTTGGCCACTATATACCGTAGGTTACACCTAATCCAAACAGGGTATGTCGGGTCTGTACAAACCTATCCACGCTCGTATACATCACATCTACTTGTAAGGATATGATACTACCAACTCTGTCAAATCCTTTCATCATATAAAAACTTAAAACCAGTTTTTATACATATTTTATTGGGCAACAGAGTACGTAAAGGGCCTGGTATCATCTGAATGTGCCACATATGGTCAAAATATATATACCCAAAACCGGTTTGAGTTTACCCAGTTTTGAGTTTACCCGCATTTGGTATAAGTTGACCCAATTTTAGACGAAAATACCCTTCTGTGGGTATATAAGCCTTTTTTTTACTAAATCTCCTCCACCTCATTTTCTCTTCAACTCTCTCTCACTTCCCTCACTCCTCTCACTTATTTTTACAACCCTAGCTCTCACTTCTCTCGGGAACCTCTAACCTCTCTCTAACTTTTCCCGCTAACCATAAATCCTCCTCATCTTCCTCCATTTCTCCTCCTCCGGTATGGTGAAGAAGAAATATACACCACCAACAAAGTAAATTTTCTAATTTTAATTTCTAGGTTATTTAGGATAAAAATTTGTGTTCTGATTTAGTATCATAGATTTAAGTTATGGTTTAGAAATAAGGGTAGAATTTAGCGAATTTAGAATAATTTAGAAGAGTTTAGAGGCCATTTTCCAGCCTGGTAGCCTGTTTGAAAATGGCCACGAACGTCACTGGTGGGGTGCGCACCCCACCGGTGCGTAAGGTCTGTAGCAGGCGGTACAGACCTTGCGTACCGATGGTATGAAAGGTCTGTACCTACCAGTACATGGGTTGTGCACATATGGTTTACAGCCATGAATTTAAAAATATATTTTTTTACGTTTAAATAAGTATTTTTAGGTTTAGTTTATTGGAATATTTTTTTATGTTTTATGCGCATATTAACCGTTTTTTATTTGTTTATTTCATGGCAATTACTAGTTAGTGATAGGGATGTCCTGGACGCGGAGCATATCGATGCCATATACCTCGAGGAACAGCGGAAGACGTTTGCATTTTTAAAATGGAAAAAAACACCACTATTTCTTGATTATAAGGAACACGAGGCGTTCCACATCTTCATTGTGCGAGTTAGTATCAAATTATTATATGTTATTGGTAGTTATGTTTCACTTTGTATGATGTCTTAGTTTTTTTATATGCAGGATCCTACTTCATTAAGCATACAGGAACATTATAATGTGCTACATATGTGGGAGCTGAGTGGTCAGTCGGAGGTGCATCGCCACTTAGCACACGCTCCTTTTGGACCTCTTATTTCTCACTTGCCTCAATACTTCACGCATTTTATACTAAATGAGGTATTTGTCGAGCGTTGGCATCAGGAGACCAACACTTTCCATTTCATCTTCAGGGAGCTGACCATTACTCTCGACTATGTCTATTGCATTACAGGTCTCCCTGAAGTGGGTACGACTTTGGATGTTGTCACGGTTCCACGGGACGAGGCGTTGGGTTCAAGATTAAGTGGTTGCGGGAGAAGTTTACAAAGGGCCGCTAAATCGAGCAGACTGACCCATACACTATCCGCCATGTATCACGATTGTACCAAATGTTCTTATTTTGTTGCACTGTATTTGCGGATACTAGTAAAAAAAGTATCAAGGCCGATTACCTATATGGATTGGAGAACATGGACTCCGGGTTATGGGACATCGCATGGGGTACTAGTGCATTGGTCTTTTTGTTCCGTGGTTTGGGTCATGCTTCAAAAGAATCGAAGCATAACCTTTACGGATTTTTTGCCATGCTAGACTGCTGGATTTACGATCACTTCCCTGCATTTAAAGCCCCAGATAATGCGGATCACGTAGGGAGGCAGCCAAAGATTGTGAAGTGGCTACCTAAGAGGATCGTAGGAACAAACGTCCGCCCCAAATCGATTATGCGTTCTCTTCTTTCGGATCAGAAGGAGATAGAAGTAAGTGATTCTATTTATCAGTAACTTATATAATTATTACTTAATCATATTATGATTATTATTAAACATTTTATTATATTTTTAACAGATCGTGTTCGAGCCATATGAAGGTATAAGGGTTCAGTTCTCTGTGCAGGAGATCCGCACCATCGTTTATCCTTTGCAGATGATGATCATTGTAGAGGGATATATGCCCGATCGGTTTATGCGGCAATTTAGACGGGTTCAGGATGAACCCGAACACTCACTTGTACTTAAAACGGAGTACAAGAAGGGAGAATTGGCTTGATACACATGGCGTGAGAGTGCGTGGCGAGACTGGCATCACCATTTACTTCCAGAGGCTCGGTTGACTATTACCTTCGATACTTATAGACTATCGGTGACTAACACATACTGGACATACTTGGATGAGTATGATTGGCATACGATCACTACATCCCCGTGCACTACCGATGATAGAATGCTGGAGGTAATTCGATCTTTGACCACGTTATCTGTTAGTCAAGATTTGGAGGGTATGATTCAGTGGAGAGAACAAGTTTTGCAGCTTTTTCTCCTTGGCTAGTCTTCCTACTTATTGGAATTTTTTTAGTTATATGTTAGGTTGATCTTTATTTGTCACCATGTTTTATGTTTTGTTATCGCATAGGACGATTGATTGCTAATTTGTACTACAACTTTGTTATTTCATTTTGAATGTTATTATGTTTTTCTTTCATCTGTGTATTTACTTATTTTATTCAACTTTTAACATCGACTTCAAACTATAAATTGTACTCGAAATTAGACATAAACATTACATATAACTATTGAAGCAATGATAAAAACTAGTATGATTAAAACCAATATATTGATAACCTACCGATTTGCCTTAAATGTAATATATAAACTACGGAAAAAATCAATTTGACTAAAATTAAGATTAAACGGTAAAAAATATACCAAAGGAAACATAGACAAAAAATATTGTGGACCAAAACAAAATACAAGTACCATGCATAGTCATGAGAATCAATGGTGCACACTACTCTGCACCCATGATATAACTAGGTGTGTACCATAGGTTCTCCCTGTTGTGCACCTATGGTGCACAGTACCGGCTGCAAATGATGCATATACCCATCGGTATATGCACCCAATACTGATGGGTACCATACACCGGTAGGTGTATATTGTATCGGCTGATGTATAGTACTATCAGTGTTTAGTCAATGACACTGATGGTGTATCATCTTGTGCACCGATGGTCCCCCGTTTGTGCATTATTCTCAATTGTTTCACTATGGGTTAGAGCGTGTTTTACGATTCTCATCTACTTAAACCTGCAAAACATGTGAAGTTTACTAGGCCGGATGATAATACCAATAGGTTTTTTGATGAGGTATTATGTATGATGTATTTCATGTATGGCGACATGTCTATGACTACACAGATGCCTACCCCTCGTAGTCGTGAGGATTTAGAGACTAGGTACATGTATATCACAAGTGGACTTATGCTTTTGTTGCTTAACCAATCACCAAATATTAAGAAAAAGGCATTTGACACCTTTGGTTTAATAGTCACATACTATTTTTCTAACGAAATGATGCAATATATTGAGGATCAAATCGTTTTGAATAAGGAAACACTGCGTATTATTAAATCAAATGGAGGATGTGATTTCGATTGATTTTGTATTTTTTTCTAAAGTTATGTAACGTTGCTTTGTCTTCAATCGCAAGTTGTCGTTGTTCCTTTCATGAATTTTATGATACTTTTAAATTTTAAGTTTCACTATGTTATTTTTTTTCAGTTAATTGGTTTATCATCAATATTAAAACAAAACGCCAGATATTAACTACGAATCAAACATACTAGTTAAGAACACAACCCAAAGAAATAAAGTACTCAACAACATAAACCAACTTAAACGAAGTTTGAAATTTTTGAAGTAATACATTAATAAAGTACTAAAAAACATAAACCAACTAAACAAATTCATCCAGATTAGTTACTTCTGGGTTGGAACTAATTGGTTTTCGTCCTTCAAGCTCCAAGTATTTCTTGTAACGACTAAGTATTGGTAACTCCCAAGTTGAAGTGTCCTCATTGTTCCATGTATTCCATATAGGATGTATACGTGCGCAAGGACGTCGAGGCTTGACAACTAGCTGTAAAATGGGTTCAAGAGTAATCTACGGTTGTTCTTAAAACATTGGTACTAAATAACTTAATTATGAGACAAATGAATTATGTTGACAAAATGATTAGTATCAACAAAACCAAACTCAATTTGACGTCTTTTGGACATCATAGGAGGTGCACCTCACAGCGGTAGAAACATTTGGGTTCAATTATGAGATCTCACAAGTGACACAAAATGAACAATGCATTCAAGCTTTGTTGCAATCGCTATACCCATCTCTGTTATTGTCATCTAATATTTGGTGGATGTTGGTGTTTCGTAATAGTTTATACTTTCAGCCACCTTTAGGTACTCTTCTTTACCATTATATATGTTGATATAAGTCGCATCATTGTCCATTTCTTCGTAGTAAATTTTCTTCCTAACAGCTTGCCAACCTTCTTTATGACCATACAACCCAAATGAAACTGCTCGATACCCACATTGGTCATCTGCCCTAATGTCGTTTATATAAGATATAAACGGAATGAAGTGAGTCGGAAACCAACATAAAAATCATTTTCGATCATCTATCAGTTCTTTTCCACCAACTACAGAGGATGGTACGTTATTGCTAGCAAGCAAGACAATTGAAGAAGTACGAGGCACTCTAGGCACATCTGCACGAATCATATTCGCACTTAGAACTGCTTTACGTGCGATCACTTTTGGTGTTTTAAAAGGGTTTGGCACTGAATATTTGTTAGCCTTATCAACATCATCCACATGTTTGCAGTGACATTTATCTCGTTTGGTGGATGATGCATCAACAACAAGTTTCTGTTACCTTCTCCGGCGATGTCAACTCTTTCTCCGGCGAGTCAACCTCCTTCTTTGGAGACATTTGCTCATCTCCAACCTCCGGCGACATAAACTCCTCCATGGTAATCCCTAGCTCCGGCTCAATCATGATTGATTATGTGTTTTCTTTAAAATGGGGTTGAATGTTCTTGAGAGTAATTTGAATGTTGAATTTGATTCGGAAGATTTTCAAAAAATAGTACTAGTATGGTTTTTTTATCTAGTAAAGAGTTTTGTTTTTTAGCCTACATAGCCAAATATAATGTTTTGTGAGTTAGGGCTACCTAGGATATATTTAATGTTTTTTTTACTTAGTGGCAGTTCTGTAATTAAATAAAAGTTCGAGGGTATTTTTATCCTAAACAAGTAAAAAAAAGTCAACTGCGTTTATACGAGATATAAATTGAATGAAGTGAGTCGAAAATCAACACAAAAATCCTTTTGAATTGTCTATCAGTTGTTTTCCACCAACTACATAGGATGATACACTATTGCTAGCAAGCGAGGCAATAGAAAAAGTGTGAGGTACTCTAGGCACATCTGCACGAATCATATTCGCACTTAGAACTGCTTTACGTGCGATCATTTTTGGTGTTTTAAAAGGGTTTGGCACCGAATATTTGCTAGCCTTATTAGCATCATCCACATGTTCGCAGTGACATTTATCTCGTTTGGTGGATGATGCATCAACAACAAGTTTCCGTTACCTTCTCCGGCGAGTCAACCTCCTTCTTTGCCGACACTTGCTCATCTCCAACCTACACCGACATCAACTACTCCATGGTAGTCCCTAGCTCCGGCTCAATCGTGATTGATTATGTGTTTTTCTTCAAATTGGGGTTGAATTTTCTTGAGAGTATTTTGAATGTTGAAGTTGATTCGGAAGATTTTCAAAAAATAGTACTAGTATGGTTTTTGATCTAGTAAGGAGTTGTGTTTTTTTTAGTCTACATAGCCAAATAGAATGTTTTGTGAGTTGGGGATACCTAAGATATATTTAATGTTTTTTTACTTAGTGGCAGTTCTGTAACTAAATGGAAGATTGAGGGTATTTTTATCCTAAACATGTAAAAAACGGTAATTACGCTTATACCGGATATAAATGGAATTAAGTGAGTCGGAAACTAACAAAAAAATCCTTTTGGATCATCTATCAGTTGTTTTCCACCAACTACATAGGATGGTACACTATTGCTAGCAAGCGAGGCAATAGAAGAAGTGTGAGGTATTCTAGGCACATCTGCACGAATCATATTCGCACTTAGAACTGCTTTACGTGCGATTATTTTTGGTGTTTTAAAAGGGTTTGGCACCGAATATTTTCTAGCCTTATTAGCATCATCCACATGTTCGCAGTGACATTTATCTCGTTTGGTGGATGATGCATCAACAATAAGTTTCTATTACCTTCTTCGGCGAGTCAACCTCCTTCTTTGGCGACACTTGCTCATCTCCAACCTACAACGACATCAACTACTCCATGGTAGTCCCTAGCTCCGGCTCAATCATGATTGATTATGTGTTTTTCTTCAAAATGGGGTTGAATGTTCTTGAGAGTAATTTGAATGTTGAAGTTGATTCGGAAGATTTTCAAAAAATAGTACTAGTATGGTTTTTGATCTAGTAAGGAGTTG
The DNA here is from genome assembly GCA_036936605.1 of Limnanthes douglasii subsp. nivea. Taxonomy (NCBI): domain Eukaryota; kingdom Viridiplantae; phylum Streptophyta; class Magnoliopsida; order Brassicales; family Limnanthaceae; genus Limnanthes; species Limnanthes douglasii. Next base: position 197,043,277 of record JAUPFV010000005.1, on the reverse strand, counting down.
TGTTTTTTTTAGTCTACATAGCCAAATAGAATGTTTTGTGAGTTGGGGATACCTAAGATATATTTAATGTTTTTTTACTTAGTGGAAGTTCTGTAACTAAATGGAAGATTGAGGGTATTTTTATCCTAAACATGTAAAAAACGGTAATTACGTTTATACCGGATATAAATGGAATTAAGTGAGTCGGAAACCAACGAAAAAATCCTTTTGGATCATCTATCAGTTGTTTTCCACCAACTACATAGGATGGTACACTATTGCTAGCAAGCGAGGAAATAGAAGAAGTGTGAGGTATTCTAGGCACATCTGCACGAATCATATTCGCACTTAGAACTGCTTTACGTGCGATCATTTTTGGAGTTTTAAAAGGGTTTGGCACCGAATATTTGCTAGCCTTATTAGCATCATCCACATGTTCGCAGTGACATTTATCTCGTTTGGTGGATGATGCATCAACAATAAGTTTCTATTACCTTCTCCGGCGAGTCAACCTCCTTCTTTGGCGACACTTGCTCATCTCCAACCTAAAACGACATCAACTACTCCATGGTAGTCCCTAGCTCCGGCTCAATCATGATTGATTATGTGTTTCTCTTCAAAATGGGGTTGAATGTTCTTGAGAGTAATTTGAATGTTGAAGTTGATTCGGAAGATTTTCAAAAAATAGTACTAGTATGGTTTTTGATCTAGTAAAGAGTTGTGTTTTTTTAGTCTACATAGCCAAATAGAATGTTTTGTGAGTTGGGGATACCTAAGATATATTTAATGTTTTTTGACTTAGTGGCAGTTCTGTAATTAAATGGAAGATTGAGGGTATTTTTATCCTAAACATGTAAAAAACGGTAATTATGTTTATACCGGATATAAATGGAATTAAGTGAGTCGGAAACCAACGAAAAAATCCTTTTGGATCATCTATCAGTTGTTTTCCAACAACTACAGAGGATGGTACGTTATTGCTAGCAAGTGAGGCAAAAGAAGAAGTACGAGGTACTCTAGGCACATCTGCACGAATCATATTCACATTTAGAACTGCTTTACGTGCGATCATTTTTGGTGTTTTAAAAAGTTTTGGCACCGAATCTTTGCTATCCTTATTAGCATCATCCACAAGTTCGCATTGACATTTATCTCGTCTGGTGGATGATGCATCAACAACAAGTTTCCATTACCTTCTCCACCGAGTCAACCTCCTTCTTTGGCGACATTTGCTCATCCCCAACCTCCAGCGACATCAACTACTCCATGGTAATCCCTAGCTCCGGCTCAATCATGATTGATTATGTGTTTTTCTTCAAAATGGGGTTGAATGTTCTAGAGAGTAATTTGAATGTTGAAGTTGATTCAGAAGATTTTCAAAAAATAGTACTAGTATGGTTTTTGATCTAGTAAGGAGTTGTGTTTTTCTAGTCTACATAGCCAAATAGAATGTTTTGTGAGTTGAGGCTACCTAGGATATATTTAATGTCTTTTTACTTAGTGGCAGTTCTGTAATTAAATTAAAGTTTGAGGGTATTTTTATCCTAAACAAGTAAAAAAAAGTCAACTGCATTTTTTGGGTAAACTTAAATCACATTTGGATATATATAGCCATACCATGCCATATATGACATGCCACAAGCTCAAAATAATACGACTCTACTATATCTTACGACCTCAAAGTATGACTGATCCAACCGATCTCTTGAAATGGTCCAACACCGGGTAAAAAATATTGTTAGTCCTCCATGTTTACCACTTGTATCAACATAGTCCCTTTCGTTCACTGCTGCACAAAACTCATCCCCTTCATTTTAAAAATTTGCAAATATAGTCCCCCCGCACATATAAACGATATAAAAAATGACACGTGGCACTTAAATTCTAAGTTTTGTATCACTTTTGGTCCCAAAATCCCAAGTTTTGTATCACTTTTGGTCCTCCAAAATATGTGGAGGGACTAATCATGTAAAATTTTAAAATAAAGGGGATGAATTTTATGCAGAAGTGAACGAAAGGGACTATGTTGATACAAGAGGTAAACGTGGGGGATTAACAGTGCTTTTTAGCCGCCAACACCTTGTAGATAACCATACAAAAAAACGTGACCTACACCGATATTCAAAATTTAATATATATAGAATTTAGTATAAATAAATAAAACAAAATGAAATTAAAGAGTGTTAGTCGAAACTTACATCGATCTTGTGAGATATATATAGGGTGTATCAGATATCAGCTCGAACAATCTAAGAGGAGCTAACATGCAGTAGTTCATAGCGACTTATATATGGTGAGGTGATAGCATATTCATTGTACAATAGATCGCTCAACCGATGAAAGTGATCATAAGTCCAATCCTCCAGCAACATAGTAAATATACATATACCACCACTATCGTGTAGCGAACTCTATCCAAGGTCATGATTTAATTGGGCCAAAACCATCTAACCCGAGTTAAACATATCCATCGTGTGTCCATCATCTGAACCGAGTTAAACATATCATGTGTTATGAGTACTCTCCATATATGTGTCACGGTCAGTATGGTGTATGCTATGATAAGTCAGATATATCTAAGCAACATGTCGTGATGGACATGGTGTTGAGAACGTCAAGCGATGGCTTACCTTTCTCGTTGTCATCATCGTCTTAACCATATCCACAATAATAAAAAAATCAGTTTGCGAATGAATAGAAGATATAAAACATAAATTTACCAATTCCTATGGCAGCCATACATTTTAAACTATATATGCATCATATAAGTATCACAATACGTAGGTAACAAGTCAACAAAATATATACGGAATCAAACTAAAAAATTCAAATAAATTAAATAACATATATGACAAGAAATTGAATTATTGCGTGGGTCGCTTGATAAATATCACCAGATCAGATGAAAGGTTGTGATCAACAAACTCGTTATCACACGATATACGTGATGAACATTGTCTTGTCGTGCGATATATGCGACATAAATTATTTTCCAAAAATCAGACCTAAAACCCTAACTCCTTTAAATCTTAACCATTTTATACATAAAAACATCCTATACCTATATCCATCATTTCCAAACAATCGTCAGTCACCAGATAAACAAAAAAAAACTAAAACCTTAAGAAAAGTGATTTTTTAAAAGTCAGAATTTCAAACCTAAATAACTACCAAATTAAAGAATAAAATCGAATAAAAACTATACCATTAGACTTGTATGACATATCTTAACGTTATTGCGAAGTTGGATTTATAAGAGAAATACTTTTTTAGATGGGTATAAGAGGTTTTGACATTAAACTCGAGAAATTGAAAAGATAATGTAGGATCTAACAATTTTTATTTATATATATATATATATATATATTGTTTTCTCTCAAAAATGATTAAAATATCCTAAATCAAATATTGGATATGTCAAGATTACCATTATTAATGTCGTTAAGTGTAAACCTTGTTTCTTGAAAGAGAAAGTAAAATAGAGAGTTTACTTGTAGAGAGAGAAAGTAACATTAGTCTAATGAAAATGTGTCACATTTTATTCATTGTCTCAGCCTTTATTTATAGGCATGTCTGACTCAGTTTAACTGAATCACCTATACAAATGGATAAATTGTACTTCAACCCCTTATATTTACAAGTAATTCAAATATCCTCTTTCAACCGTAATTGTATTACATTTAAGCCCTCAACATTTCATATCTTTATGAGTAGCCCCCTAGTTATTATGAAGGTCAATGAATATGAACTAGTAATCATCGGAAATCATGGTATGTAAAAACTGTTACTTACGAAAAATCTAATTTACTTTGAATTAGATCTTCTCATCTCATTGTCAAAATGATTTGTTTCAACAGTCGTTGTCCTCGAATAAAAACACAAAAAAAATTCCTCACATATAAATTGTTTACCAACTGATTCAAGAATGTGAGGTCATATACTTTTCCTTTTTCGAATGAACTCATACACATGTTAACCTCGAAACTTGCTTTACCCTTTGTTTGCGCTTCGAATATTCATACGTAGAACCATCAGTTGGCCTTTTTATAACGGTCAGAAACGTTTGGAATGGTCTAGTACGCATGCGATGACCTACTAGGCCTGCCATTAGGTCTGATAATTAATAGGTGTCGCATTATTGTTTTATAAGCAACCATTTGATATTGCATCTTTCTATAGAAAAATCATCACCAACTTCTCCACATATATGACCATTCTCTCTCTCTCTCTCTCTCTCTCTCTCTCTCTCTCTCTCTCTCTCTCTCTCTCTCTCTCTCTCTCTCTCTCTCTCTCTCTTTTCCTTTATAGGTACAACTCTAATCTATTATTTGTGTTTCACAAATACCTTCTAGTGAGAGAAATCAACTTTTTACTAAGAGAATCCTTACCTACTTTCACATGAGAACCTAAGTTTTTGGCTACCTTTGCCGGAAAACTAATATTTCTCAGCTAACCTACAAATTTTATGAACTAATTTGAAGATTCTTCATCATCTTAATTTATCAAAAAAACCAATTTTTGGATTTTACGATTACTTGTATATTAGTGATAGGGCTGCTGAATTCCCCTCAATTCTCTACTAAAATAATTTTTTACGGTAACTTCAACCCCAATTAAAGTTCCCCTGAATTTCAAAGTTCATCTAACCCAGAAAGAAACCAAAACGTCCTCGACAATCACCACCTCAAAATATTTCTCTAGCAGTTTCCGGCTCCACGTCTATTTCTCTTCAAAAGAATCGTAAAGTAACACAAAGCACATCTACTCTCAGAAGATCAGAAAAAGTTTCATCACTTATCAATTATAATCCACCTCAAATAGTGTGCAAAGAGACTCATCAGATTCAGCCAAAAGCTCATATTTCCTAAAGTCTTCATGTTAAAAAGAAATCATTCATAGCCATGGGAGACCTCGAGGCTATCGATACTTCACAAAATTCTTCCCAAAACATTACTCAAAACAACGCCTCTAACTCTACACCACCATCTCCTCCCCTGAGGGAGATTTTTGAGATTAACATCGAGTCCCAATAGACTTCCTCGATTAATCAAGAAGAAAATCGAGCGTCGATCCCAAATCCTCCTCAACTAATAGACAAAGCTTCTGAAGAAGAAGTTGATTTAGAGGTAACTATGCCAAATGTCGAGGGTAAAGGAAGTGGGGTTGCATATGATTTCGAAAGCGATGCTTCGAAGCAAGGGGCACCCGAGAAAAATAAAATAAAAGGAAGGATCCAATTAAAAATCTCGAAGATGTTGTTGCTTCAGTAAGTGTGAATTTAAAACCACACTTCCCGAATACATCATGGCGCTGAAAATTATGCCATATATTTATTATAGTGAAGCTGAAGCTGGTCATCTAAAAAAGCAATATGGAATTCCAGACAACATAACGCTTCGACTACCAAAAGAAGATGAAACCCCACTTGATTGTAGATCAAATGAGTTGGTGGTCTACCCTGAGATCATCAATTGGGGTCTTCGATTCCCATTGGATCTGATAATAGTGGAGTACTTCGAAATTTATGGTTCACACTCTTGTCAGTAATTATGGCTTCTAGACCAAGCCAAACCCCTCTTTCCATCAAATAACTCATCGCCATGACTATAATTTCGAAAGGACCGATACTGCCTTTCTACTATCTGGAGCTTGTGAGAATAGAAAAGAGGTATCCGAAGAGAACTCTTTAAAACTCAACCTAGTTCGGAGAAGCAACCGTAAGTTCTCTTATCTTTTCTTATATATTTTATAGCTTGAATAATTTTTCACATGTATTCCTACTATACTCTGGAATTTTGAAGAGATACAATGGTCGGAAGAAGGGTGCAATAGATATTTTTGCCAAATTGGCCACTTGGGCATAAAAAGAATGGGGCAATGGATTCCACTTAGTTTTTCAACCCATAAATTTCATCACTAGTCATCTATGGAGGATCTCCTTGGGTGCCGACCTCCTCGAAACTTTATTGGAGCCACCAAACCTAGAACTTGTTGTGAAGAGATTGATAGCACCTGATGGTAAGGTTAGTTCGCCTGTGCAAACCAAATCTGAGAGTTATCTACCCTTGAAAAAAAGAGAAAAGGAAAAAAGAAGCTAGTACATTTGGTGCTAGCCCTTTAACTAAACCGAAGCCAGAAAAAAAAACTACGACCAAAAGAAAGGCAACTAAAGCTAGCCTTCCGAAAATCGAAGAAGGAATCAAGGTTGAATCTTCTTCAAAAAGAAATCAAACTATTTCTCCAAAGAAAAGAGTACTTCGAAAGCTTCACCAGCTAAAAAAGCAGAAAATAACCTTCAAGAAACTATCTCAGAAGTGCATGCTTCCGTAGCTGAAGTAACTGCACTGGAAGATCATCGAAGAGAACGTACAATGGAATATCAGCAAGGAGATGACCATTTTATTCTTGATGAGACTATTAGTACAGGGAAAATTCAAGACCTTTACAACGATATGGATCTGAAGGTCCAAAAAATCCAAAAATAACTTCAACAAATTGGCCATCAAAATTACTGCTCATGTTTTAACTGAAAGGCTAAACTCAGATCTTCCACTGGCTTCCTCATCCTCTGTTGTTATACCTTTCAATAATCAAAGGTTTATCCCTATCCAAGAGAAATCTGAAGAATTTTTACTAAAATTGAAACCTTTTTCCAATCTTGAAACAAAAACAAAAGTATTATGCACAGAAATAAATTCTTCCCGAAGTCATTTGGAAACCATGGCTAAATATATGGTTTGATATAACAAAAAAGGTGTTGTAGAAAAAAAGATGAGAGAAATATTTGGAAAAACAATCGAAGACCAATTTCATGTATTCCAGGTTGATAAGTCGATATTTATCAAAGGACCATCCACATCAAACTCCATCTATGCTCTGTGAATGATCAACAAACAAAAGAGCTCAAGACTTCCCATTGGGCTGAGATATCCGAGGAACAAAAAAAACACTCCTCTCTTCAAGAATCCTTGAACAAGAGTGAAGGATAAAAGAAGAGACTGAATGATGATATAGATGCATTCAAGGCGACATCCGAAGAATAAAAACAAGCCGATGTGCAAACTGCCAAGAGTTATAATCCAAAATGCCAATGAGCAACAAACAATCACTTTGCTCCGCGGATTTCACGTAGCATTCCCAAAAGTAAATCTGTCAAAATTTTGGAAATCGATCCCCATAGATAACCGTCCCAGTGAAGCCTTCGACCATATTCCAACTGATAATTCCAAAGAGACAGAGTCAGAAGAAAATGAAAATACAGTGAACAAAAAGGATATTCATCTGAAGAGAACTCTAAAGAGAATGATTAATTGTTCTTTTTTGTGTATTTTGAAGTCATCTTTTATTATTGATGACTTATTTTTATGAATGCTTAACTTCTTGGCATTCAAAAAACATCATTTTGTAAGATCGGATTCCAACTTCAATGAAAAATTACTCTTTTTCTTTCCACATTTATTTGCCAAGTTTTATCTTATCATAAAAAAAATTAATTTCATGAACAAGTCAGAATGACCTCGAATTCTAATATATGTCACATATATATCTGATATTTGGCATAATGAAATCGAATATAATGAGAACGTAATACCTCAAATACAATGAGTACGTTTAGAGAACGTAACATCTCGAATACAATAAGTGTGTTTAGAGAATGTAGCACCTCGAATATAATGAGTGCGTTTAGACAATGTAGCACCTAAAATATAATTAGTGAGTTTACATAATGTAGCACCTTGAATATAATGAGTGATTTTAGATAACATAGCACCTCAAATATGGTTGTTTCTTCGAACAGTGCTTTTAAGAAACGTATAACCCTTCGAATCCAAACAATTAATCTTGGGCAACAACTTCAAAATGATCACTCTTTGACCAGTTACCAAAATAATATAAATACTTGTATTTAAAACAGCCATTAGCCAAAAAATAATTTTATTAATAAATTTGAATATGTACATAACACCTCATTAAAACCTCATTGGGCCAACAGGGTAGAAAAGAGTGTGTCAGTTATTCAAAAAAGTCTCACAAAGAAAAAAACACCCCTAATATAGTTTTAAATGCTCTATATTTCAAGGATGTTGAAGTGTCCTTCCCTGATCATCACAAAGAAGATACATGTCCGGCTTTATTTTCTCCATCACCATGTAAGGACCCTCACAATTTGGGGCCATCTTTCCAAGTTGTTTGTCCTTTGTATTGATGAGTAATTTCCTTAAAACTTTGCCACCTACCTTAATATCCATCCTTCTCACCTTCGAATTATATCTACTCCTCATCAAAGTTTGATAATGAGTCATATTTAAAAACATTGTGTGATAGCCCTCAAAATGAAAAAGGAAGTCATTTCTCTATTGTTAAATTGAGGACCATTATCTGTGGTGATTTTCTGAGGCACTCCAAGCTGACAACATATATTATTCACAATGAACTTAATTACATCCTTGGCTTTTATACCAGATAATGGTTCAACCTAATCCCACTTCGAAAATTAATTCACTGCCATAATGATCATTTTACGTCATCTAGAAGCCATAGGCAATGGTCCTACCAAGTCTATTCCATATCTGTCAAAAGGAATAACTTCAGAAATTGATATTAGTGGAATTGTTTGTTTATAAATAAAATTGGCTAAGTGTTGACGAGTATCACAACCTCGAACTAAGACCTTAGTATCATTCATAATTGAAGGTCAATAATAACTTGCCAACAAAACCCAACGCGTCAAGGACTTAAAACCATAATGAGCTAAACCTTCACCTTTATGCAACCCAGATAAAATATCTTGAGATTTTTGCTTCTCCAAACAACGCAACAATGGTCTACTTAAAGATTTTTTGAATAACACTATATCCAATACAACATAACCATGGGCCTTATACCTTAACTTCTTCGTCAGCTGTGCATCTTGAGATAACGTACTAATTAGTAAAAATATTTAGGATATCAGACCTCCAATCACTTCAAATTATGTCTGTAATGACAAATACTTCATCATCATATTTACATTGTTTTTATCGTGTTAAAATCGAATGAATCTCATGTAACACTATCCATGGATATTCTTCAGTATAAACGATTGTTTCCAAAGAATCAGCAATTGTATTATCTCCTCGATTAATATGCTCTACAATCACTTTGTCAAACAGAAGAGTCAAGTTTTAAAGCTCGTCTAGAAACAAAATTAATTGATCTTTCTTGGCCTCAGATACAATTGCCATACACTAATTGTTAATCTGTATCCAAATGAATTGTTGTTGCTCCACAAACATTTGCAAGCCTTAAACCAGCTAACGTAGCTTCATACTCAACCTCATTTTTTGATGCAGTAAAGCCAAAACGAATAGCCTAATACATATCCTCCCCAAAGGTTGCAACTAATTGAACCTCTGCACTATACCCCAATATGCTAGACCCACTATCTGTTCGAACCACCCCCATCAAAGTTCCAGGAATACCTCTTTATATATCCCATCATCTGATCGGCTCAAATAAAATTCGACCAGAAAATCAGCTAAATCTTGAGCTTTGATGGCCGTTCGAGGAGAAAAAATGATGTCAAAATTTTCCAATTCTGTTGACAATTTGGTCATTCTACCAGAAATATCTGGACAATGTAACACATTCTTTAAGGGGAAAGAAGTATGAACCACAATGGTATGAGCTTGAAAATAAGGGCGTATTTTCCTAGCAACCACCACTAAAGTTAAAGCCAATTTTTCAAGTTTCAATTACCTTTTCTCTGATGCCAACAAACTTTAATAACATAATAGACTTGCTTTGAAACTACCTTGTCTTTACATATTATAACAGCGGTTACAGCAAAATCAGATACTGCTATATATGAAAACAACTGCTCTCCAATTCAAAACTTAGACAAAATCTGTGGTGATAACAAAAGTTCTTTCATCCTTAAAAAAGATGTTTTATAATCTGACATCCATTCAAACTCTTTGGGTCTTCATAATACTTGCAAACATTTGTCAAAAAACTTTTAAAAAAATCGATTAAGGGTTGTTAACGTTCATGTCAAGATTCACACTTTCTTTATGGTTTGAGGCGATGTCATCGAAATTAAAGCCTTTAGTTGTTCAGGGTCTGCTTCTATCCTTTTTTCACTAATGATATACCCTAAAACTTTCACTAATCGAAAGTCAAACCCTTGGTTGTTATTCAGTCATTTAATTGAAACTTGAAAAATTAGTCAAACCCTTGGTTGTTATTCATCTATTCCCTCTTCATCCAAAGTCAAACCCTTGGTTGTTATTCAGTCATTTAATCCTCAAAATTAGTACATCGAATCTTGAATGTTGTTGTATAACATTCATTGGCCAATTTTCGGTCACTTCGAACCGCACCAACACGAGCTCTAGTGACATACTTCAAACATTGATGAACAGTTGACACAACAACATTATAACTGGTTGGACATTCAACAACCATGAACAAGATTTGAACTTTCTTTTTAAACGGGCCTTTACCCAAACATACCTCACTTTCAAATTCCAAAATCACCTAAGTTGTTACCCATGTAAACCCAACTATAGTACGATCAGACTGAAATTTTTTGAGGCGGATTACGCATCATATTATATGTAGATTGAATAACATATTTACAGAACTCCATGTATTTATCAGAACACGCCGAATTTTAACTTCAGATACTTCTGCTCCTATAACTACTACATCCTCATAAGGACCATTTATTCCCCTCAAATCATCCTCATCAAACAAAATAAAAAGAGTATCATGCTAGCCATATAAATGTGTAGATATTCTTCTGTCTACTTGAGTTGCTAAACTGACAACGTGCCTTTATCTGCAACTATAAGTATTACCAGATATGGAATCTCCTTAAAGATTGCTAAGGATTCAAAATACTCACATAAGCTTTGAACTCCTACCTGCTCTACTGGCTTATCTACAGCCATCAAAATTAATCGATCTGGATTTGTATCCAAATATTCCGATGTTGTGTCAAAATCATCATATTTAGAATCTAAAATCATCAATGAACTTTCTTCCTTCAAATTTAAATTAGTAGCTTGTTGTGTCAAAGTGCTCAGAATATTTTATCTACTACTTTAACCTTTAAAAAATGAGCCAATTTACCATTTTCTATTAAAACTTGTATCTTCTTTTTTAAAGCTATAGAGTCTGTAGTGCCATGCCGAATATCATTATAATGCTTGTAAAATCTGTTGTTCGCTCTTCTCTTTGTGTGTTTATTGTAGCTGGCTTATAAAACACACACGGTTTTTAGACTCTTCATAAATTGCAGCAACATTCTCAGGTAATTCAGCATAATACTCTGGCCTTATCCATTGATTTGGCCTTGTTCTTTGAAACTGATAACCTGTAACTTGAGTTGGAAACCCTCCGGTTGAAAGAGGCAAATTATTGTTTTTATTTGGATGAGGTGGCTGATAATTCGAACAGTGTCTTTGATTATTTGATACATTCCTTGAATTATTTTGACTAGGTCCAACCAAACCTTGAATCCTAGTTGATTCTTCCACTTTAATTTGGTCTTCAACTTGAGCCAAAAGTGCTCCAAAAGTTAATGATCTCCTTTTTGTTGTTTCATTTGCCAAATCACCTAGTAACAACACTTGTCGAAATACAGTCATAGCAACCAACTCTTCACAGTTATCCAGTTATGCTTTTGTTAACACAAAATGCTTCGTATAGTCCTTCAATTTCTCTCCCACAACTTGCTTAAATTTTATTATTATATCTCCATTTGTACGTATTTTTTTGCTTCCCACAAACTATCATCGGAAAGATGTATAGAAATCTCTAAAATTGGTAATAGACCCCCTCATAATCCTATAATACCATTTTAATGTTGTGCCCTTAAATGTCTGAGAAACAACACTACATACGAGCTTGTAATAATCTTCGAAGTTCATCATCTAGTTCTTTAATTTTTGGATGAGATCATCAGGATCCTGCATCCCATCATATTTTTTTACCTTTAAGATATTAAAACGCTTCGGAAGAGTAATTGATCTTAACTCAGCTGTTAAAGGAGAATTTCTTCAATTTACTCCTTGTACACACTGGTCATCTCTTCTTGTTCCCCTAACAACATACCAATTCCGATCCGCTATACTTGTATATTGTTTAGATATATTCCTTTCACACCATTCAGTTTCCCTCAAACAATAAGGTATATTATCCCTTTTTGGTTTATATTTTATTATGAAATTTTTGAGGCTGACCTCTTTCTCCTTTTGAAAATCCCTGATACCTTTTTTTTTATAGATAATCCTTTCTTAGCTTCTGAACTATTAAATTCGTCATCACTAGATATAATATACTTGTGTTTGTCTTTTTTCTTTTCGTGAAGTACGATGGTCTTTATGAGAGTAAAAAAATGTTTTCTTCAGATGACTTCAAATCTGATGAGTTGTATATAATTGATCAGATTGGTTTTCTAGCTCGCATTTCTCTTTAACTTGTAGTACCTCGGATTTTAACTTTCCTGGCTGAATATGTTGTTCTCTTTGAACATACTTGTCATTTAATGATGTTATCTTATCCAACAACTTATCATCCAAACTTAAATGTCTGAATGACCTTGTTGTGGTGGAATTTGATAATCTTCTTTACTTTCTTCCCTACGTGAATCAGATCTCAAAGTTTCAATTTCTTTTTGAATCGTATGATCAACTTCGTTTCATGGTTATATATCGATCGAGAGCGATATAAATGTGTAAGAACTTTACACTTTCTAGTTTTTTATATGAAATCAATGTACCAATTGAATAGAGCTCTCACTATGGTCGTTAATTTGTAAAGTGTAAATCTTGTTTCTTGAGAGAGATATTAAGAGATAGAGTTTGATTGTACCGACAAAGTAAGATCAGTGTAATGAAAATGTGTCACCCTTTATTTATTGTCTCAGCCTTTATTTATAGGCACGTTTGACTCAGTTTAACTGGATCTATTATACAAATGGATAAATTTCACTTCAACCCCTTATATTTACAAGTAGTTCAAATACTCTCTTTCAAGTATACAATTTATCATATACAACTTTAATTTTATTACTTTAAAGCCCTTAACATTCCATATCCTTATCAAATGTTTTTTAATATAATATTCACAAGAAGATCAAAATATTATTTTGAGATTAATTGAGAAGACCAATATATTAATTAGAAAGACTAAGATATTAATTGAACGTTAGTTCTGAAGAATAAAATATTTAACAAATGATTAAGGTCATTTTTAAGGAAAACTAAAATATTCAACATATCATCGATGTCATTCTTACTATTTTATTTTTAATTTACTATAAAAGATTAGCCTTGTATACAAAAATAATCAACAAAAAAACAAATTCGTGATGAGGATTTCCACTGACTTCCAATAGATTCTGAATGAAAAACATGATAACAATTCTTATTTATATCTTTATTTTCTAGAAAAATGGTAAAATTATCTTAAATTAAAAGTGGGATCTAACAAAAAAATGTGAGATGTATCGGTGTAAAATACAACAAAAACAGACCTTAATTTAGCACCTACGTTGAATCAGATATACTTGTACTTTCACCTTTTGATAATTATAGAAATCGTTTCGATGGATTTTCTATAAATCTCGTGACTTTTATCTTCTTTCTTTTGTAAAAGTATAAACTTTATTGAATGGAAGCAAAAGCTTAAAACAAGAAGAACCATTGTTTTAGAATCTTATCAAAATAATTACAAGAATTGAAAAAAAAATGAATTATAAATAAACTAGTTGAAGAACAACAGGGTTTCATATGCATCTAGGTCTTCCAACTTCATCAATCAGCAATAAGGCAACATCAAGTTTACTAAAATATAGAGCTTCCTTCCATAATTATGAAACTTAAACATTAGCTACGCGCCAAATAGAAGATAAACAAGATTAGTGGTTGAAACAATGTTCAAACATTTAAATTCATGTAACAAAATCCTAAGCTTTCTAATATCACAATGGCTCTTAGGGGGTTTAGGGTTTTAATATTATCATGACCGAGTTTTATTTTGTATTCAAGAGTCTAACGGGCCAACCAATCAGCTGCCTGATTTTGAACTCTTGAAATATGCTTGATAGTCATATTAGGGAAGAACGGGTTTCTACAAAATTGAATGGAATTTTGTAAGTACCACAGATCTAAAACTTTAGCTAACATATCAATTACCAACATAGAATCAGACTCAACATGTACATTTCTATACCGTACATTATTGCAGAGAATAAGGCCATCTAAAAGAACTAAAGCTTCAACAATCAATGAATTAACCTTGCCATAAATCCTACGATATAAATATAACATATTACCATGATGAAATAAGAAAACCAACACTACAAGATTCACCATTATTAAGGTTAGAACCGTTAAAATTAAGTTTGATTCTATTTTCATCAGGGTATAGTTCTATTAGATTTATCAAGAGGAAAGAAAAATGCCCAGCCTACTAGCTATATGAATGTCACCAGACCGTAATTTTTTGGATTTAATGTTGTTAAAATAGAAAAAAATGTAAATGATTTTAGTAAAGTGATATTTATGTGTAATTATAAGATCATTATGCTTCTTTATATTTCTTTAAAACCAAATAGTCAAGATAATTATAGTAGGAACAATTGTTTTAGTGTGTATGTTTTTTGTAATAGACCAATGCCAACATATAATAATGTGATTTAATGTCATGTATCTGCTAACTTGTATGCCAAATAAAGAATAAAAGTAACACTAAATATTCCAAGATATATCACAGTTCACAAAAAAATGATTGACACACTTCATATTGTTGCTGAATAAACATTTGGAAGCTAAAGAGAAATATTTTTTCTAAGGTTGGTATCAACTAGTATCCAACATTTTTCAGACTTGAAATGATAGCTTATTTGGAATTTAATTATACCAGAGCTTGGAGAAAATAATATAGACAGAGGATTCATGCTTAATATGATTCCAAGTTGATTTGGTTTTAAATTTACTAGAATTTCCTAAGGGACAATTTTTTTTATCATTTACATTAATATTAATGTGTAGATAGAATCTTGCTAATATCATATGGGGTACTATTGGCTCTCAGTTTATTAATATCTCAAGTATTATTAATCCAAAAGTTGATAAATGAATCATAATTGTACCGGTTTTTATTATCAAAATCATTTAATTGAATAAGATGGGTTTTTTTGAACCACGTATCTAACCAAAAGTCAATCCTTCCATTCCCTAAAATCCATCGAAATATTAGGTTCGGCAATGTTTTTAATTTTAGTTAATCTTCTCCAAGTTGATGAACCTTTAGTTTTGCTGTTGAGTTGTAAGGAATGTCTGAATTTACAGGAGATGGAGTTCATATAATTAGCCCAAAGAGAGGTGTTTTCTCTAAATTTAAACCAGAGTTTACATGCATAAGTGTCATGTAAATCTCTATTTTTTCTTACATTGAGACCACTCTCTTTGTAGGGAAAGCATATAAAATCTCAATTAGACCAATGAATTGCGTTTGTTTGATATTTATAGCCCCAAAGAAATCTATTTAATAGGTTATTGATTATGTTAATCACATTTTGAGGAATGGTATATAATTGAATATAATGATTAGGGAGAGCCCTTAGTATTGATTGAATCAATACTAATCTTGCACAAATGGACATAGAAAGTAGGTCCCAATTATTGATTATGAGTCTGATATTATGGACTAACTCATCATATTTACTTATTCTATTATTGTTATCAATGTATACGCCAAGATACTTAATAAGCAAAGCTTTATACTTAAAACCAGTGGTTTTTTAAAAGGCTCTAATTATGTGGGAACTAAGATTTGGAGAAGCGATTAAGCTTGATTTGTCATTATTGGTACTTTGGCCAGATAAGTTTTCATATAGATTTAAGAACTGGTTAAGTCTGATAATAGTATAGGCTAAACAATTAAATCTCATTTGGCTTCTAGTTGTGCACAACATTTGAAGGTTATTATTGGATATGCGATGGATTGCACTTTTGAGAAACGCTTCAAAAATATGATCAGGCTAAGGGAGATTGGGTCCCCACACCTAATACCATTCAAGCTTTTAAAGAATCCATATAACTCTTCATTAATCAAGATAGAGACATACACAGAACTGGTATTGTTATTAATTAGATTAATGAAGGTATTTTGAAAGCCAAAAGCTTTCATAATATCCAAGATGAATCTGTGGTAAATGTTGTCAATATCCTTATTTATGTTTATTTTGAGAGAAATGTTATTACCTCTCGATTTTTTTGTTAATATCATGGATGATTTCATTAGTAAGCAAAATTTGATCATGAATGTTTCTCTCATGAACAAATCCCCATTTTCATGGGAGATAATTATTGGAAGTAGTAAGTTAATTCTTTCATTTATTACTCTAGACAATACTCTATTAAAAGCAATGCAAAGACTTATAGGTCTAAAGTATTTCCACTATTTGGGAAAATGAATTTTGGGGATCACATTTATGGTTGTTGCAAAAAAATATTTGGGGGAAAACATTCCCTAAAGTAGTCAATGATGGCAGTACACTGGTGATTTTTAATGATTTCCCAACAATTTTGATGAAAGAAATAGAGTTAAAGCCATCATGCCCAACAACATAATTGGTTTTTAAAGATTTGACAGGCATGTGAACTTCATTTATTGAAAGGGGAGTTATTATGGTAAGGTTATAAGATTCAATGATGATATTAGGAATGTTATCAAGAGCATTACCATAATGATTAGTGGAGGTATTGTTTGCAAGAAGATTTGTATAATATCTAACAGTAAGTTCACTCATTTTCTTTTGGTCATCTATCCAAACGTTACCATGTTTAATACTATTTAGCCTTTGTTTCTTTGTATTTTTAACAAAATTATGAAAAATAACAGTGTTTTTATCACCATGCTTGAACCAGTTAATACAACTCTTTTGCTTGTCATAAGCTTCTTCTCTTCTCAAGAGTAGAAACGGATTGGATTTGCATTTATTTAAGCTAACTTTATCTTCAATATTTTGGGAATTTTGAAATTTGATTTCATAGAAATTGATTTCTTCTTCAGCTTTGGCAACGGCATTGAAGATGTTGTCAAACACCTCAATATTTCAAGACTTTAGGGCCAGTTTAAAATTCTTTTCAATTTTTTCCAAAAAGCATGTAAAAGAGGGCTAAAAACTTGACTTTTCTATAATTCCTCAATAACTTTGTAGAATTCAGGTTACTGAATCCACATATTAAGAAATTTAAATGAATTTTTTGGCTTGCATGAATTATTAGCTAAAGTTATTAGTAAATGAGCATGATCAGAGCAGGTTTTGTTTAGATGTTTTATTTGGATAATATCAAATTAAGTTCTCATTTTCTCATTAATGAGAACACAATCAAGTCTTCTCCGATTCTTATTATTGGTCCAAGAGAATGGAGATCATGTGAATCCAAGATCTTCAAGGGAACAGTCAAATATGGTGTTATTGAAGTCATCAAGACTTTGTAAATACAAGGTAAAATAGTACAATTGCTCAGAAGAGTTAGTTATGCAGTTAAAATCCCCCATGACAATCCACTCTAGTGTATTTCTAGAAAGATTTCCGAACCTCTACCAAAGAGGGAGCCTATTAAGTTTAAGAACATTTCACATGAATAACAGAAACATTAAATTCTTTATTCAAGTTTTGGTTAGAAATTTTAAGGTGAATAAGTTGATCTTCATCACAAACTATAATCAACTTAAAGTGGTTTTGCTACATTACCCAGATTTTGTAGCTAGAGTTAGCAAGACCATGATGAAAATTAATCTTTTTTATAGTTTGAACAAGATTATAATTTAATATCATGGGTCCTTGATAGCCAGGAACTCAATTTTCTAAAAATTAACTAAATGCTTAATTCTTCTAATTGAATTTTTATTTCATAAACCTCTAATGTTCCAATTTAATATTTTAACTATTATTTATATTAGAGGGTTGAGAATTGACTCTTTAGAATCAATTTTTTTCATGTGAACTAAACAATTTTTTAGGTTTCAGCATTTTAGATTTCTGATCTAAAACATTAAGTTCAGGATCCATGTTTCTTTGCTTATTATGAGAGGCTACCAGTTAAGGTGTATCTATGGCATTTGAGATAACCTCATCATCAGATAAGGTGTTGAGACATTGAAATCTATTTCTAGTATTAATAGATTGAAGAGCATCAATAATTTTAGTATTACGCTCAAACAGAGGATTATAATTTACAATGGTTTGATGTGTGTTATGTTGTTTAGTTTGGTGAGTTTATGTGTCCTTATTTCCAATAATATTATCTTTGACAGTTCTCTCAGGTTTTTGTAAAGGATTTATAGACGAAATGTGTGGTTCTTTGAAAACTATTGATTTGTTCCAATGAGCCATAATTTCATTAATATTTTTAGTATTTTTTTCCACCATTTGATCTACAAGATTAGTTCAATTGCTTTATTTAGAAGTTTCAGGTTTTTTATTGATATTTTTGAAATTTTGGCTACTATGACCCAGGTGGTGACAGGTTAACAAATAAACTAAGGTATTACCATATATAATATCTATCCAGTAACCATCATGGTCGCCAAATTCAATCCAAATGTTTTTGTTAAAAGGTTTGGATACATCAAGTTATATCCAAGCCTCATAATAGTTGTATCTTGCCAGATTTTTGGAAGGTATCCATATGTCTAAAGGGTTACCTAAGGCACTTGCTATATGGTTGGTGGTGATTCTGTTGTAAAGGTATATTGAAAATTTGGGGAAAGTTTCCCACACAAGGTAACTGGGCTTTCCTTTATAGTGTTGAAATTCGAGTTTTATTTGATAAGTCTCATGGAATGTTGGTCAAAAGACCAAACATTCCGTCTCCATAGAATTTTCAAAACATTTTATATAATTAATTCTAAGAACACGTGTCATTTATCAAACACATATATATTAATGTTACCTTAATTATACACATAAAAGATGAGTAAGAGGGACTTATCTTTTTCTGAAAAACTTACAACCTGAATCCATCATTGCGGCCAATGAAGATATCGTCGTGAGAACAACTTTGTGGTTTGATTTTAGGCGAAATGCTTATTTGTATGTCATATTTTTGTGAATGAATTGATCGTTCATAATCGTTTTGTTGAGAGGAGGGAAATAGTGGTCAAGTATTGAATTTGTGAACTTCTCTCTAACCGGTTGTTCTTGATTGTCAAAGTTCTTTTGCGAGTTCTTCTGCGATAATGACTGGGTGTCATTGTTTCTTAGATTTAATTGAGTCTCCAAATCTTCTTCCATACCATGAGACTTCTCTTTTTCAATTCTCGATTGAATTATGGTAAAGGCTAAAAACCCCCAAATAAAAAGTCGTAATCTTCTTTAAATCTTGCTTAAATTATCTCTAAATCATTGCCATTTATCAATTGAAGTTGCCCTTTAGTTTTTGGATAAGTCTGTCTATTTAACTCTTAAAATCTCACATAGCAAAATGTTGTAGTTTGTCTTGAAATTAAGCTTGATGTATTTTAAGATGAACAGTTCGACTCCGCACAATTTATAGGCTCTCAACTCAACTTGAAAGTACTCTAAAGAAAAATCGAGAAAGGGAGGCGAAAGGTCTTCTAAGAGGAGGGATAAGATCTTTTGTAGTCGTTTAAAAGAAAATTGTTACCTAAAATAAATTTTTTGTATTATTTATTTTGCTATTACTTAGTTTTTTTTATTAGTGATGTGATTTATTTGTTTAATTAATAATGAATTAAAAAAATCATTTAATTATTTTTTTTATTTTTTTATTTTATAAATGTTGAATATACAATTATTTATCTGATACAGCGGAGCCAACCCTTTCTAACTGAAAATATTCGGTGATAGTGAGCAAATATTTTGTATTTTTATAATGTTATTATTAATTAATGTATATTTCTGTTATTTGTTAGTATTTTTTTAATTTTAATTAATAATATTAGATTCATATTGATAGTATCAGTTTTGGAAAGAAAAATAAAAAATATTAAAAAAATTGAAAAATTAATGTAGAATAATATTTTTCAGAAATATATTGGATATATTAGCAAATAATATATAATATATGATTTTCTTATTACAAAATACATATACTAATATTAATGACTTTAATTTAAAGCACGATAAATAATATAAAATAATATAAAATTTTATATAATATTAATTATCTAGTGGATCGGGTTTGGGTTGGTTACCGTGGAAAAAATTTTAAACCCATAATTCATTCCATAACCAGCGGATAGTAAATTTTTAAACCCACAATCCATCTATAAATGTTTTTTAAAACCCATAATCGATCACGTCGGATCGACTCGAATCGGAAACCCGCAGATTCCATCGCATCAGATTGGCTCAAATAAAATCTCCGCAAATTCAGAAAAAACTACCACCTCTAACTCATTCCGACCACCGTCAGTTTTCTATTGTAGACCGTGCGGGATATCGATCAAACACAATTCTTAATAATACGTGAAATAAAAAATATAATAAAAATAAAAGTTAAGTAACAATTAATTTTCAATCCGTTTTACCCGAAAAATCAAACTTTACTTACTAGATTTTAAGTCAGATCGTTGGTGAGATAATATTATTCAGTAATTATATTTTTGGATTAAAATTTATTTTTATCTGTACTTTTACCTATGTATATATATCGTTCATACATTTCAGGCAAATCTAGCCAGTTCGTTTAATTTAATCTACTTTGTTACATCAATTTTTATTCTATAGGACCTCGTTATAGCGGGACTGTATAAGAGAGACATTTTTTCCCTATACTTGTTTTTTTTATGATTGACATTTTTGTCTTGCCGGGACCAACGGTTCTGCATTCACACTAGGATAACGCTTACGATTAATTTTATTAAAGTATGGTATTTATATTGAACAGTTAATTTATTTAATTTTAAAAGTTAACTTTTTATATTATTATTTTTTGAAAATAAACTTTTTACTAAAGTAGAGTAATGATACAATATTATAAGAGAAGAACTACAAGTACGCCAAAAAAACTAAAAAAATACTAAGTGAAAATTTAAAGAAATTTTCATTCGAAAGAAGCAGAGACTGTATGAGTAGTTAGAGATGAAAGAAAGCTTAGATGCCGAGAACAATCCGACTCAATTCCATTCCAGGGCTAATAAGAAAACCTACTAGATTAGAGAAGAGAAGACTACAGAAGTATAGGCTCCAATTCGATTTATGGCTACAGAAAGTACATAGGATATACTCGAAGGAATCCATGTTTCTGCTTTGATATTTCAGATGAATTGATGAAGGTATATTGCATGTAAGAATCTTTGCTTTTGAGAGGACGATTATCTTTCATTAGAGCAGAGTGATGCTAAATCATCTTAGCTTTGTGCGCAATGACTTGATTATTAACAAAATGTTTGTTTTTGTTTCAAGATTATTGATATTTCCTGAAAACTTAAGATGTTAGAGTTTTTAATTTCAGCTACGTGAAGAGGTCAACTCTGAATCAGCTTGGAAGAAGACGATAATATGCTGGAAGTGTGATCAAGATTCCTCATTCAGAGAAACGATCGTTAAGGTACAAAATAAAATGGAATTCATTACTTGTTGACTATGTATAAATCTGAAAAGACCCTTTAACCTGAGATGCTTTTAGAGAACAAAACTTGGCATATGCTTGTGAGAATAACTATGAACTGCCTATATACAGTTAGTTAAACATATGATAGGTATTTGTAAATGAATTAAATTAGAAATTCTTTATAACATAACCTAAACCCACACGTTCAAGTAGGATTATGACATTTAATTGATAAGGAGCCTCAAGATGATTGAATTTTAATTTCATTTTGCATTTTAAAGTCCATTTAGCTAGCCAATCGATAACTTTATTTTAATCTCTTAATATATGATAGATAACCATAGAGGAGGAAAAAAGACCTCTACAACAAGGATTTGTGAATTTGTTTCAACATTGACATTAATCCATCTTTTGTTCTTGCAGATTTGAAGACCATCAAGGAGAGCTCTTGGTTCAGTAATAATTGGGGTAAGCTTTCTATATAAGTTACCTTGACCCAATATTATATCATCTTTATTGTCTCTTATTATAATACCTCCACTAGCATTACCGTTAGCTTGACATGAACCATCTGTATTGAGCTTAATTCTGTTAAAATGATGGGCAATCCAATGTAGATAGATAGGCTTTTTGTTGACTTGAAGGTGATTATAACAACCTTTCTCTATAGCAACAGAAGTATTAGGATTCCAATGCTTCTTCTTGAATAGGCAAGCTTGATCTAAACCTGTAATAATTTGTTTTATGCAGTTGATATAGGTGTTACCAAAAAAGGAGAGTCTCTTGATTTTTGATTTGTTCATGGACTGGTAGATGAGCCAAAAAAATGATACAAGGTAGCATAGTTGTTATGTGGATCTCTTTCTCTTAGAACCAGAACCAATTCTTGATCATATGAGCAATGGTCATAAATCCACTTATGTTGATTTTGAAACTATTAGTGAAGTAAGACCAGTTGGCTCAAGAGTATTTACAAGCCACAAATAAGTGATTTGCAGTCTCACTGCTTTCCCAAAATTGGAATTTATATGTCATAGCCACATGTCCTTTTTACATAGTTGTGTCATTAGGAATCCAATTATTGAGGATCCTCCAAGTCATAAAGAAACACTTCTTATGAGTAACTGTGTTCCATATTTTACTAAAAAGACTAGACTTGTTGTGATGATTTCTAATAAGATTCTATCTATCCTTTGAATTAAAACTACCATCCCTAGAACCCAACCCCCTGATAGAGTCTTGCTTATTGTTTTTTATAGAAAGATTTTCAATCATTTGTAAAACATTAGTGGTTATGATGTTGTTGAGCTTGTCTTTGTTCCAAGAATTGTTGTCCCAATAATTCTTGACTTTATCATGTCGGTACCACCTATTATCATAGTTATCATCTAACTTGATTAAGTGGGAGTGCATGTACCAGTTGTCCAACCAAAGGTTTACCTCGCATCGTCCCAGATTTCATTTGATATTAATTTCAACAATGTTTTTACCTGAGAGCAGACTTTAGAGGAATAATTAGCCCGTGAATGGTGTACGTTCTTGTAGTAGATATTGTGAAGTTAATTGGGCTACAAAGACTCTTTTTTTTCATAATCTCAACCATAGCTTGCATGAGAAAGTTTTATGCATTTCTATAAGGTTCCTCATATTTAAATATTTTTTCGTTAAAAGGCTTACAAACATTAGTTCAATAGTCCAATGAACTTTGTTGGTTTACTTGTTTTAAACCTAGAGGAATTTTTTGAACATTCTCTCAATTCTGTGTATAATGCATTTAGGAAGAGTCTAACTTTGAAGCCTATACATAGGAATATCCATCAAGATTGATGTAATAAGGGTAAGTCTTCCCTTATAGGACATATATGTGTCTTCCCTCATATGACAGATTCTTGACTTCCCATTCATTGATATTTTTCCTTATTTTTTCAAACAAATGCTCAAAATTGGTGGCCTTGCTATTAGTATTAGTGTAACGCCAAGTAAGTGGTAGGAAGGTTGACAGTGTATAAGCATGTTATGTTAGTTAAAGTAGTAGGTCTGGTAGAAAGGACCATTGATTATTTTGGTATTCTCATTGTTGATTTTCTTGTCATAGATGTCATGGTATTCCTGCACAAAGATACTTAAAATAGAGATAAAATAGTTAAGTCTAGTAATAAATATGAGTATATCATTAACAAAAGCAAGATAAAGAATTGTAATATGGTTTTTAAAGGAATATTTCAAAGATTTTTTTGTTTTGAAAAAGATTTTTGAATCCTCTGAACAAAACCTCTTCAGCAAATAAGAAAGAGACTATAGGATAGGGGATCTCGTTTTCTTAAGCTTCTTTTCATTTTGAAGTAGCCAATATCTTCCTTTTTAATAAGAATAGAAGCATGGGTATTCCTTATCATCCAATCAATTAAGTTAACAAACATTAAATTAAAACCAAATGGAAGTTAAACTCTAGTGATGAAGTTATGGGACATTGTATCAAAGGCTTTGGCCATATCAACTTTGATCCAAGTGTTCCCAGCTTTAGACTTCCTATTAAGATCATAAATCATCTCTTTAACTAATAGAATTTTAAGTTGGATAAACTTATCAATTACGTAAGCTCCTTGAACATCATAAATTATTTTAGGAAGGAGATTGAAAAGCCTACTCTTGAGAAGTTTAGACATAACTTTGGTCATTAAAGTACATAAGATGATCGACATATAATATTTCCATGTTGTACGGTTGTATGACTTGGGGATGAGGCAGATTCTAGTTGCAAAGATTCCCTATGGAATTTTCCGACCAAGAATGAAGGAGGACATGTTTGTGTAGAAGTTTTTTTATGTTATGCCAACAAGTAAGAAAAAAGTGTATGTTAAAACCATCCATACCAGGAGCACAAGTAGAGTTTAAACTATTATGGCCTTCTAAATTTCTTCTTCAGTAGGAGGATTCATAAGCATGTTATTATCCTCCCCATTTATTATACTAGTGATATTTTCAAAGATAGAGTTATTCATTTGGTAATTTCATCCTCATAACTAATATAGGGATTTTCAGTGAGGATCTCTTTAAAGTAGGTAAAGATGCCAATTAGGTTTTCATCAGTGATCCAGTTGGAGCCCTCACTAATACTTAATAATATATTCCTCCTCATTTTCTTCTCAACAAATGAGTGATAAGTCTTGGTATTTCTATCACCATATTTTAACCAAGATGAGTAAGTTTGTTTATGCCAGTAACTTTCCTCAATGGATAGGGTCAGGATAAGCTAGATAAATTGTTGGAGTTCTCATTGTTATCATTATCCTAAAGAATAATTTCCGCGTTTTAAACATGTTGCTCAGCCTCCAAGACTTTTTCAAAGATGTTCCTAAAGCTCTGCTTGTTCCAATTTTTTAAAGCAACTTTAAGTTTTTTGACCTTAATCCATAAGATTTACATATGTCCGTGCATTTCCAAGTTCCAATTAGTTTCAGAAATAAATAGAAAATCATCATTTAAAGTCCATGAATTTAGGAATTTAAAACCAGTTTAGTGTATGTTGTACCATTAGATATGGTCACACAGAGGGGTGTGGAATAAGCATGTCCTAGCTAAATGCATGACATTAGTTCTGTTAAAGTAATCAGCCCGAGCAGAGTTAAATAGAGTAGGATCCAGCCTCTTCCATTTGGTTTATTAGACAAAGTGAATTTCATACCAGGTAGCATCTTCCAATAGGAATTCTTTTATAGTTTCATTGAAGTCTTCAGAACTGTTTAGGCATAAAGATGAGCATCCTAGATGCTCAACATAAGATAGAATTGTGTTGAAATACTTTTAAGAATATTCCAAATCTCAATTCTATTTAGTATTGGGCATTTTGCACAATTATTAATGTAGGAGAAGACTTTGTCCAAGGTTTTATAGGTGACTTCAGTGTGCAGAAGTTGAGGGTGATCCAGGATTATGATTGATAGGGTCAGATTCTGTAGGAGGCCAATAAGGTAAAGTGGTTCGGATTTTTCTTAGAGGTAAAATTAGACTTATAATAAAAACAATACCAAGTAAAATGTGTGTCTAGTATAGTTAGTTGAGTACCTACTTCACTTAATCTTGGGCCTCCAAGCCCGCCAAGCTTACCCGGGTCTACTAACCATGTCTTTTGGCTCATGGATCCTTGTAGTCTTATAAATAGAACTAACACATTATTTAATAGGTTTGTTGATTTTATTTATCTCTCTACTAATAAGAGCTAACACCTTAATTATCTCTCTAACTTTTATCCAAAAATTAATACCTAACCATCTAGATTACCATCAATACCCTTGAATCAGGATTAATCCGTACCAAATTGGCGACCACAATGGGAGCGTGAGGTGCCCGAATAGCGATATTTAAAACTTGACTTGTGATCATGCTTTGAATTTCTTTGAGGCATGGATCTCGACATGAAAATTGACCGCCCTCTCTAGAATGAGGGGGTAAGAGGTGATAATGAGCACGCTAACACATCTCATGTAAATCGCAATACATAAGAAATATTTTTCATGCAAGAAGAACATGATCAGTTGCGAGCGGAGATTGAAGCCTTGAAAGCCCAAAGGCAGCCTGAAAAAGAGCTAAGTGGGAAGCATCCATTAGGATGTCCCAGGCTCGATGGTAACAACCACAAACAAGATGAAAGTGATCAATCCCGAAAAGCTCGAAAAGGAGCGAAAAAAGAACTTCGAGCTAAAACTATTTTTGAAGAAAGGCTTTATATGTACATAGCAGTGTCAGATTATGTTGTCAGTGCAGTATTAGTACGAGAAGTTGATAATTATCCGCGCTTTGTTTACTATATTAGTAAGAGTTTGTTGGAAGCTGAGAAAAGATACTTAAAGTTAGAAAAACTAGCTTTGGCATTGGTAATAGCGACCAGGAAAATAAGGCCATATTTTCAAGCGCACTCTATTACGGTTCAAAACTCTTTTCTCCTATAAAATATGATACAAAAGGCAGATATATCAGGCCGAATGACTAAGTGGTCAGTTGAGCTTGGGAATTATGATATTGACTTTGCACCTCGAACTGCAATCAAAACTCAAGTTGTGGGTGATGTTTTAGTTGAATTTCACTTAAAAATACCTCAAGAGGAAGTTCGAGTCAGTAAGTTTGAGAAGGAATGGGTGGTACAAACTAATGGTGGATCTAATACAATGGGATGTAGTGCTAGAATTGTCCTAATCTCCTCATGATCGGAGGAACAACATCCAATAGTTTATCACTAACGGAGTTTTACATGAGGATAAAGCTTCTGCCAAAAACGTGAAATTCAAAGCACATGGATTTTTTGGTTTTAAGAGGATTTTTAGACATATGGGGACTTGATTTAGTCGGACTACTTCTGATGGCTTCTGGGGATGTCGCATTATCATTTGGAAATCGATTAATTTTCCAAGTGGGTAGAAACTGCACCATAATCCGAGATGACGTCCAAAGAAATGATAAAATTTATTCTTTCTAATATATGTTGTAGGTTTAGCATTCACAGACGTATCACTACAGACAACGGTCCTCAATTCGTTAACAAAGACATGGAAGTATTTTGTACATCAAGAGGAATTCATCATTTTTTTCTCTTCTCTTTTTCATCCTCAAGCCAATTGACAAGTTTAGGTCACAAATCCAACGATTTTACTGGGCCTGAAGAAGAACTTGGAGGGAGTAGCCGAGAAATGACCAAATTATCTACAAGAAGTACTATAGGTCTACCGAACTAATCCCCATACAGCTACTCAAGAGTTTCCATTTTCTTTATTTATGGAATGGATGCAATCACACCAATTAAAGCTACTCTTTCTTCTTTTAGAGTTTAAAATTATTATGAAGAGAATAATAAAATTGTAGTAAAGGCTTATTTGGTTCTGATTGAGTAAAGAAAAATGAAGGCTCATTCGATCCCATCAGATCGGCTCAAGTAGAACTTCCGCAAATTCAAAGAAACTTCCACCCCTAACTCATTCCGACCACCGTCAGTTTTCTATGGTAGACTGTGCGATCAAACACAATTCTTAATAATACGTAAAATAAAAAATATAATAAAAATAAAAGTTAGGTAACAATTAATTTTCAATCCTTTTTACCCGAAAAATCAAACTTTACTTACTAGATTCTAAGTCAGATAGTTGGTGAGATAATATTATTCAGTAATTATATTTTTGGATTAAAATTTATTTTTATCTGTACTTTTACCTATATATATATATTTCGTTCATACATTTCAGGCAAATCTAGCCAGTTCGTTTAATTTAATTTACTTTGTTACATCAATTTTTATTTTATAGGACCTCGTTATAGCAGGACTGTATAAGAGAGACATTTTTTCCCTATACTTGTTTTTTTTTATGATCGACATTTTTGTCTTGCCGGGACCAACGGTTCTGCATTCACACTAGGATAACGTTTACGGTTAATTTTATTAAAGTATGGTA
The DNA here is from genome assembly GCA_036936605.1 of Limnanthes douglasii subsp. nivea. Classification (NCBI taxonomy): domain Eukaryota; kingdom Viridiplantae; phylum Streptophyta; class Magnoliopsida; order Brassicales; family Limnanthaceae; genus Limnanthes; species Limnanthes douglasii. The sequence continues at coordinate 197,015,277 of JAUPFV010000005.1, read as the reverse complement.
TTTATATTTAACAGTTAATTTTTTATTTACTTTCGAAAGTTAACTTTTTATATTATTTTTTTTTGAAAATAAACTTTTTACTAAAGTAGAGTAATGATACAATATTATAAGAGAAGAACTACAAGTACGCCAACAAAACTAAAAAAATATTAAGTCAAAATTTAAAGAATTTTTCATTCGAAAGAAGTAGAGACTGTATGAGTAGTTAGAGATGAAAGAAAGCTTAGATGCCGAGAACAATCTGACTCAATTCCATTCCAGGGCTAATAAGAAAACCTACTAGATTAGAGAAGAGAAGACTACGTGAGTATAAGCTCCAATTCGATTTATGGCTATAGAAATTGCATAGGATATACTCGAAGGAATCCATGTTTCTGCTTTGATATTTCAGATGAATTGATGAAGGTATACTGCATGTAAGAGTGTTTGATTTTGAGAGGACGATTATCTTTCATTAGAGCAGAGTGATGCTAAATCCTCTTAGCTTTGTGCGCAATGACTTGATTATTAATAAAATGTTTGTTTTTGTTTCAAGATTATTGATATTTGCTGAAAACTTAAGATGTTAGAGTTTTAAATTTCAGCTACGTGAAGAGGTCAACTCTGAATCAGCTTGGAAGAAGACGATAAGATGCTGGAAGCCTGATCAAGATTCCTCATTCTGAGAAAGGATCGTCAAGGTACAAAATAAAACAGAATTCATTACTTGTTGACTATGTATAAATCTGAAAAGAACCTCTAACCTGAGATGCTTTTAGAGAACAAAACTTGGCATATGCTTGTCAGAATAACTATGAAGTGCCTATATACAGTTAGTTAAACATATGATAGGTATTTGTAAATGAATTAAATTAGAAATTGTTTCTAACATAACCTAAACCCACACGTTCAAGTAGGAGTATGACATTTAATTGATAAGGAGCATCAAGATGATTGAATTTTAATTTCATTTTGCATTTTAAAGTCCATTTAGCTAGTCAATCGATAGCTTTGTTTTAATCTCTTAATATATGAGAGATAACCATAGATGAGGGAAAAAAACCTCTACAACAAGGATTTGTGAATTTGTTTCAACATTGACATTAATCCATCTTTTGTTCTTGCAGATTTGAAGACCATCAAGGAGAGCTCTTGGTTCAGTCATAATTGGGTTAAGCTTTCTATATAAGTTACCTTGACCCAATATTATATCATCTTTATTGTCTTTTATTATAATACCTCCACTAGCATTACCGTTAGCTTGACATGAACCATCTGTATTGAGCTTAATTCTGTTAAGATGATGAGGAATCCAATGTAGATAGATATGCTTTTTGTTGACTTGAAGGTGACTATAACAGCCTTTCTCTATAGCAACGGAAGTATTAGGATTCCAATGCTTCTTCTTGAATAGGCAAGCTTTTCTTTAAAACATGTAATGATTTGTTTTATGCAGTTGATATAGGTGTTACCAAAAAAGGAGAGTCCCTTGGTTTTTGATTTGTTCATGGACTGGTAGATGAGCCAAAAAAATGATACGAGGTAGCATAGTTGTTATGTGGATCTCTTTCTCTGAGGACCGGGACCATTTCTTGATCATATGAGCAATGGTCATAAATCTACTTATGTTGATTTTAAAACTATTAGTGAAGTAAGACCAGATTGCTCAAGAGTATTTACAAGCCACAAATAAGTGATTTGCAGTCTCAGTGCCTCCGCAAAATTGGAATTTAGATGTCATAGCCACATGTCCTTTTTACATAGTTGTATCATTAGGAATCCAATTATTGAGGATCCTCCAAGTCATAAAGAAACACTTCTTATGAGTAACTGTGTTCCATATTTTACTAAAAAGACTAGACTTGTTGTGATGATTTCTAATAAGATTATATGTATCCTTTGTACTAAAACTACCATCCTTAGAACCCAACCCCCTGATAGAGTCTTCCTTATTGTTTTTTATAGAAAGCTTTTCAATCATCTGCAAAACATTACTGGTTATGATGTTGTTGAGCTTGTCTTTGTTCCAAGAACTGTTGTCCCAATAATTCTTGACTTTATCATGTCGGTACCACCTATTATCATAGTTATCATCTAACTTGATTAAGTGGGAGTGCATGTACCAGTTGTCCAACCAAAAGTTTACCTCGCATCGTCCCAGATTTCATTTGATATTAATTTCAACAATGTTTTTACGTGAGAGCAGAATTTAGAGGAATAATTAGCCCGCGAATGGTGTACGTTCTTGTAGTAGATATTGTGAAGTTAATTGGCCTACAAAGACTTTTTTTTTCATAATCTCAACCATAGCTTGCATGAGAAAGTTTTATGTATTTCCATAAGGTTCCTCACATTTAAATCTTCTTCGTTAAAAGGCTTACAAACATTAGTTCATTAGTCCAATTAACTTTGTTGGTTTCCTTGTTTGAACCCTAGAGGAATTTGTTGAACATTCTCTCAATTCTGTGTATAATGCATTTAGGAAGAGTGTAACTTTGAAGCCAATACATAGGAATATCCATCAAGATTGATGTAATAAGGGTAAGTCTTCCCTTATAGGACATATATGTGTCTTCCCTCATATGACAGATTCTTGACTTCCCATTCATTGATATTTTTCCTTATTTTTTCAAACAAATGCTCAAAATTGGTGGCCTTGCTATTAGTATTAGTGTAACGCCAAGTAAGTGGTAGGAAGGTTGACAGTGTATAAGCATGTTATGTTAGTTAAAGTAGTAGGTCTGGTAGAAAGGACCAGTGATTATTTTGGTATTCTCATTGTTGATTTTCTTGTCATAGATGTCATGGTATTCTTGCAGAAAGATACTCAAAATAGAGATGAAATAGTTAAGTCTAGTAATAAATATGAGTATATCATCAACAAAAGCAAGATCAGGAATTGTAATATGGATTTTAGAGGCATATTTCAAAGATTTTTTTGTTTCAAAAAAGCTTTTTGAATCCTCTGAACAAAACCTCTTCAGCAAATAAGAAAGAGACTATAGGATAGGGGATCTCGTTTTTTTAAGCTTCTTTTCATTTTGAAGTAGCCAATATCTTCCTCATTAATAAGAATAGAAGCATGGGTATTCCTTATCATCCAATCAATTAAGTTAATAAACATTAAATTAAAACCAAATGGAAGTAAAACTCTAGTGATAAAGCTATGGGACATTGTATCAAAGGCTTTGGCCATATCAACTTTGATCCAAGTGTTCCCAGCTTTAGACTTCCTATTAAGATCATAAATCATCTCTTTAACTAATATAATTTTATCTTGGATAAACTTATCAATTACGTAAGCTCCTTGAACATTATAAATTATTTTAGGAAGGAGATTGAAAAGCCTACTCTTGAGAAGTTTAGACATAAATTTGGTCATTAAAGTACATAAGATGATCGGCATATAATCTTTCCATGTTGTACGGTTGCATGACTTGAGGATGAGGAAGATTCTAGTTGCGAAGATTCCCTATGGAATTTTCTGACCAAGAATGAAAGAGGACATGTCTGTGTAGAAGTCGTTTTTATGTTATGCCAACAAGTAAGAAAAAAGTGTATGTTAAAACCATCCATACCAAGAGCACTAGTAAAGTTTAAACTATTGATGACCTTCTAAATTTCTTCTTCAGTGGGAGGATTCCTAAGCATGTTATTATCCTCCTCATTTATTATACTAGTGATATTTTCAAAGATAGAGTTATTAATTTGGTTAATTTCATCCTCATAACTAATATAGGGATTTTCAGTGAGGATCTCTTTGAAGTAGGTAAAGATGCCAATTAGGTTTTCATCAGTGATCCAGTTGGAGCCCTCACTAATACTTAATATTATATTCCTCCTCATTTTCTTCTCAACAAATGAGTGATAAGTCTTGGTATTTCTCTCACCATATTTTAACCAAGATGAGTAAGTTTGTTTATGCCAGTAACTTTCCTCAATGGATAGGGTCTGGATAAGCTAGATAAATTGTTGGAGTTCTCATTGTTATCATTATCCTAAAGAATAATTTCCGCGTTTTAAACATTTTCCTTAGCCTCCAAGACTTTTTCCAAGATGTTCCCAAAGCTCTGCTTGTTCCTATTCTTTAAAGCAGTTTTAAGTCTTTTGACCTTATTCCATAAGATTTACATATGTCTGTGCATTTCCAAGTTCCAATTAGTTTCAGAAATAAATAGAAAATCATCATTTAAAGTCCATGAATTTAGGAATTTAAAACCAGTTTAGTGTATGTTGTACCATTAGATATGGTCACATAGAGAGGTGTGGAATAAGCATGTCCTAGCTAAATGCATGACATTAGTTCTGTTAAAGTAATCAGCTCGAGTAGAGTTAAATAGAGTAGGATCCAGCCTCTTCCATTTGGTTTATTAGACAAAGTGAATTTCATACCAGGTAGCATCTTCCAATAGGAATTCTTTTATAGTTTCATTGAAGTCTTCAGAACTGTTTAGGCATAAAGATGAGCATCCTAGATGCTCAACAGAAGATAGAATTGTGTTGAAATGCTTTTAAGAATGTTCCAAATCTCAATTCTATTTAGTCTTGGGCATTTTGCACAATTATTAATGTAGGAGAAGACTTTGTCCAGGGTTTTATAGGTGACTTCAGTGTGCAGAAGTTGAGGGTGATCCAGGATAATGATTGATAGGGTCAGATTCTGTAGGAGGCCAATAAGGTAAAATTAGACTTATAATAAAAACAATACCAAGTAAAATGTGTGTCTAGTATAGTTAGTTGAGTACCTACTTCACTTAATCTTGGGCCTCCAAGCCCACCAAGCTTACCCGGGTCTACTAACCATGCCTTGTGGCCCATGGATCCTTGTAGTCTTATAAATAGAACCACAACATTATTTAATAGGTTGGTTGATTTTATTTATCTTTCTGCTAATAAGAGCTAACACCTTAATTATCTCTCTAACTTTTATCCAAAAATTAATACCTAACCATCTAGATTACCGTCAATACCCTTGAATCAGGATTAATCTGTACCAAATTGGCGACCACAATGGGAGCGTGAGGTGCCCGAATAGCGATATTTAAAACTTGACTTGTGATCGTGCTTTTAATTTCTTTGAGGCATGGATCTCGACATGAAAATTGATCCCCCTCTCTAGAATGAGGGGGTAAGAGGTGATAATGAGCACGCTAATACATCTCATGTAAATCGCAATACATAAGAAATATTTTTCATGCAAGAAGAACATAATCAGTTGCGAGCGGAGATTGAAGCCTTGAAAGCCCAAAGGCAGTCTGAAAAAGAGCTAAGTATTCGGGCTAAAACTATTTTTGAAGAAAGGCTTTATATGTACATAGTAGTATCAGATTACGTTGTCAGTGCAGTATTAATACAAGAAGTTGATAATTATCCCCGCCTTGTTTACTATATTAGTACGAGTTTGGTTGAAGATGAGAAAAGATACTTAAAGTTAGAAAAACTAGCTTTGGCATTGGTAATAGCGACCAGGAAAATAAGGCCATATTTTCAAGCGCACTCTATCACGGTTCAAAACTCTTTTCTCCTAAAGAATATGATACAAAAGGCAGATATATCGGGCCGAATGACTAAGTGGTCAGTTGAGCTTGGGAATTATGATATTTACTTTTCACCTTGAACTGCAATCAAAGCTCAAGTTATGGGTGATGTTTTAGTTGAATTTCACTCAAATATACCTCATGAGGAAGTTCGAATCAGTAAGTTTCAGAAGGAATTGGTGGTTTAAACTAATGGTGGATCTAATACAATGGGATGTAGTGCTAGAATTGTCCTAATCTCCTCATGATCGGAGGAACAACATCCAATAGTTTATCACTAACGGAGTTTTACATGAGGATAAAGCTTCTGCCAAAAACTTGAAATTCAAAGCACATGGATTTTTTGGTTTTAAGAGGATTATTTATAAAAATCTTTCATCAGGCTCTGGTTGTATTACCTCGGATTCAACGAATCTCAAACTGTTCCATCAGAACTACATGATGGGGAAGGAGCGACATATTATGGCTACAAGGCTTTAAGTAGAAGGGTCTTATTAACAGGTTACTATTAGCCTTCTATTATGGAATATTCGAAAGACTTGTTAGAAAATTTGACCTTTGTCAAAGGTACGGAAATGCAATCCATGTATCAAAAGTTCCCATAGAGTATGTGTCTGAAGCGGTACCTTTAGACATATGGGGACTTGATTTAGTCGAACCACTTCTGATGGCTTCTGGGGATGTCGCATTATCATTTGGAAACCGATTACTTTTCCAAGTGGGTAGAAATTGCACCATAATCCGAGATGACGTCCAAAAAAGTGATAAAATTTGTTCTTTCTAATATATGTTGTAGGTTTAGCATTCCCAGACGTATCACTACAGACAACGGTCCTCAATTCGTTAACAAAGACATGGAAGTATTTTGTACATCAAGAGGAATTCATCATTTTTTCTCTTCTCCTTTTCATCCTCAAGCCAATGGACAAGTTTAGGTCACAAATCCAACGATTTTAATGGGCCTGCAGAAGAACTTGGAGGGAGTAGCCGAGAAATGGCCAAATTATCTACAAGAAGTACTATAGGCCTACCGAACTAATCCCCATACAGCTACTCAAGAGTCTCCATTTCCAATATGTATGGAATGGATGCAATTACACCAATAAAAGCTACTCTTTATTTTTTTAGAGTTTAAAATTATTATGAAGAGAATAATAAGGTTGTAGTAAGGGCTTAGCTGGATCTGATTGAGAAAAGAAGAATGAAGGCTCATTCGATACAATTTAGGGAACCTCTTATGGAATAAGGAATCAGATCAGTTGGCACGTGTCTACATAGGTCCCTAAGATATAATTTAGGGAACCTCTTATGGAATAATAGCATCATATCCAATTTAATCGATTCATCCCTCTCTTGCATAGATTATCATTTTTTTCAGAATATGCATCCTTAGTATCGAAAACCTCTTGAACAGCATTTGCCTTGAGAGAAGTGATTTCATCTTCTTTGTGTTTAAGGAGATCTTCAAACTTTTTCTTCTCAGCTAACAAGTGTTGAATGGTAGGCTTGTCCTTAGTTTGCTAATTTTGTAAGAAAGTGATTTCCTTGGAACTAGATGATTGCAAATATTTGTAGTCATATTGTAGTCTATCACAATCAGATATTTTTTGAACTAACTACTCATTGATGGTTTTCATTTCCTCACTTAGACTTTCAACCTTACTTTTCTCTACCTCAACAAAATTATTTAGTCTTTGATTCGCATCTCGAAGAAAACTGATGTCAACCCGATCCCTCACTTGTCTCTCAAACTCAATAATTATCCTTACATAGCCCAGAACAGCTTACCCCAATTCATCATTCTCCTTAGACATTTCAAAGGAAACCCCGTCATATATCACAACATTTGCATGGCTAGTGGACTCAGGGAAAGCATGCTCAAAGTCTTCAAAATTAAAGTTTTGTCTAAGTCCTCAATATGATCACCACTTCCAAAAACTACTCTATCATCTGTAGGAAGCAGTGAAGAAGCAGGATTGGATTCTGCAGTTGTTTGAAGAAGAGGGGGAGGAGGATCGGATTTTGCAGTTGTTTGGGGAGGAATCTCTAAGGGAGTGGTTGAAGGAGGAACTCCTGATCATATAATAATCTTTGAACCAACCATACTTTTGTTTTTCTTCTTTTCTCTCTTGTCACTACCTTATATACTCCTCTTTTCTCCTTTTTTCTTCTTAGCAACAAAATTTCGATGGCATTTCAGCTTCTCCGGCAGTAACTACAAAAGCCTCCAACAAAGTTGCATCGATTTTCATCAGGTTTCCCCTCACTCCCTAGTTTGTGGACGAATTGAGATGAACTATCCTTCTTCTTCTTCATGATTTTGTCACGGTGGTCGGGAGCCCTATTCCTAACTGGTAGACATAGTTTACAATCAGTTGCTTCAGTTCTTCTGAGAATTTTTGCGGATCAGGAAGGAAGGGTAAACTGTTTCCATGAAAGTTCATGGATCGGATTTGTTCTCCATATATGTGCACTCGCAAATTTTCCCAGAGTAAAGAAATTTCGAAACTTGGTTGACTACTTCTAGTTAGCCCACTGATTCAACTTCATAAAAGTTATTTTTCCCATCCTTCAAATGTTGTGCAAAGGGCTTCGAGAATACTGCAATAAAATGAATCTGGAGTAAGAAATAATAATTTTTAAACTATTGAAATTAAGATATCTTTAAACACTTATATGAGCGTTTCCAGTATCTTGTGAGCATACTTGAAGTCTTCCATTTTCTACCCAAACACCGTTGATAAAAATGAATTAAGTTTTCCAAGGCTTATGTGCTTCTAGAATATCATCTACCACCTTAAAGTCATTCCCCATATTAAAATAGTAAAGAGATATAACCGTTACGACACAAACTAGCCAGAACAGCTACTTATTCAATAGGAATCAAAATTTTGGATAACCTGGAAGCTATGATGCTAGCTATCAATGTAAACCAGACATTAAGGCTTAATTGACTCGGGAATAATTCCACCACATGAAAATATCTTACTATCTCTCGATCTAGGGAAACTAAAGACCTTAGATGAGTACATAAGTATAATATACCAATTCTCCAACCCTACCATCCATCGAGAGTATTTCCCGGTTGGGGTAACTTGATCTTGATTCATTCTAGGAATACCTAATTTTCTGAATCCCTACCAGTTTGGATTCATGATAATAAACAGATGATATTTAGTAAGGCCAATAGGTACTTGACACTCATTTTGGTAAAGTTGGGCCCAACTCGCCCAACAAGGGACTCAAGATTCGGGTATGGCCGTCTTGCTACCTTTATCTCGTGTTACATTTTGAGTATCTCTAGTCTGACCATAGCTCTCTAAAGGATTATCTTAACCAATTTTGTTCATATTCCCCTCCATCACTTGCGGTCTCTTTTGTAAAGGAATACCATAATTTTCTTCCTTAATTGGAGGAAACTCGGTTGTTGCAGTTGAGGGATTTGATGTTATAACTGGCCCTGATTGAAGTTCAGTTGCAGTCTTTTCTTCCCCATGATCGGAACTTTTGTGGAGGGATCACCAACAATAGAGCGTTGATCAGTTGGATTTGGAAGGATTTTATTTTGTATTAGAAATCCTCGTGACTCGACATGGGGTGCATTCACCAACATCTGATCCTATGGCTATGAAGGTTAAAGGAGTCCTCCAACTAGTGACCCTACTGTGTTGGGATGACTTAACTGATTGAAGAGAGTGAGTAGGAGATATGGATGATTGCACTGTTGAGCTAGGTTCAGAAGAAAGTCAATGTTTATTAAATGGAAAAACTCTAACGTAATCTATAGATTTAGTAACAACCCATTGACCCAAAGAAGCATATAACCCAGCAGCAACTTTAGGCCTTCTTTTTTTATTCTTCTAACTCAGATAAATTAAGCCAACCTCCTTTAGTAAGGGTGTTCTTGGCTGTGAACATACAAACCCTCAAGAGCACCGAAAACGTACCAAACACCTAACAAAGTTGAAAGAGAAGGAAGAATCTCGTCTGAAAACTTAAGTAAACTATTTTCTCTCTCTAGAAAGTTTAAAATCACTATCGTCTTATTCTCAAATTAGTAATAGTAAAAAAGAAAATAATATCTTATAAAGGTTGAAAACACTTGAGTATCCTATTAAGGAAATAGAATCGGTGAAGTAGCTAGGGAGCTACAAAAGAGTGTAACTGTTTCTCTCCTTTGATTGGGAATTTTTAACTAGAATATAACAAGTTCGTGGGTCCAATCAGAAGTTGACTAGTGTCACTACAAGTAACTTGTCTATAAGTTGTAACTTTTGAATGTTAACTACTTTTAAGAAAGTGCATCAGACTCAGTTCAGAATCAATTCGCATAAGATTAGCTCTCCCATAACCTTCTGAAAGAGATAAGGGGGCTAGATGATAAGGTCAGATTCTGTTGGAGGCCAATAAGGTAGAATGATTTGGACTTATAATTATAAAAAAATCCTAATAAGTTGTGTGTCTTGTATAGTCAGCCGAGTACCCACCAAGCTGACCCGAGTATATTAACCGACACGATTTGCCCATGAATCCTTGTAGTCTTATATATAGAGCCAAAAACAACATTTATAGGGTTTGTTGATTTTATCTCTCTACTAATAAGAGCTAGCACCTTAATTATCTCTCTACCCTTTATCCAAAAATTAATACCTAACCATCTGGATTACCGTCAATACCTTTCAATCAAGAATAATCCTTACCAATGATGTTGAAATCATGCTTTCATAGAAGCCAAATTTTGTTGGTATTGTTTGACCTGTAATGGTTAAAGCCAAGCTTGATAGCAATAAAGTTACAGTTTTCAACTTTGATGAAGGGCTCTTGAATGGCTAGGGTGTTAATTATTTTTTCATTTTTAATGATAGACTTCAACCTCCTTATGGAAGCTTTGTTTCATATACCACGAATTTTCCAATAGAGAAACTTTATCATGATTATTATTCTGATTTGGCAAGTTGTTGGCCCCAAATAGAGACTTGATGATAATATTTTCTTTTTTCATTCTATTCTTAGCTTCTTTGAGTATTTTATTTAGCGATTCCTGAGGAAATATTGTCATCAAGTTTCTTTTCATGAGCATAGGTGTGGGAGGAAAACTACCAATATTTTGTTGATTACGAATATGGTTTTTTTACGCTAACTTTTTGTAATAGAGATTGGAGGATAAGGTACAACATTTTTCCATGTTTTGAATAAATTCTATAATCTCTTCTTTGTGGGGAGTGTTGCTTACATTCTGGTGAGTATAGTTTATATCGATATTGTTTTTAGTTCTTTCGCCTATTTATGATATTTTGTTAGTTTTCCTTTTGTATTTGTATTGCATTTTAAGCTTGATTGTAGATTTTAATTTATGATTTCCTTCCATGGTATTTGCAGAATCATTCTTAGCCTGAGAGTCTTCTTTCTTGTTAGATTTGCTTTCTTACTTGTTTTTCTGATCATGAAGGAGATATTTCTTGAAAGTTTATTTGTTATGTCATATATGGTATCAGAGGTTAGAGGCTGTAAGGAAGATCTTTGTAGCTGATATGGAATAACAGCCATCATTATCTCTGAATCCAACCCATGATTTGTTAAAAATAAATTTATTTGGAAACAAATATTCAAACATTACACATAATGGAAGATAGATGGTCATGTAAAACTATAAAAATAATTATATTAACCATTCACAACATCAAAATTAACACACTAAACCAAATATATAAAAGAACTTCAATAGACTCCAAGTTTTTCTAGTACCATCATCAATAAATGTAACAAACTACTTTTTACCACCAATAGACTCCACTTCCAAAAGACCACAAATATCATAATGTACTAACTCGAACTTTCTTTCCTTCTAGTGGAGTTTTTAAAAAATCAAGCTCAATGTTACTTCCATGCTTAACAATGGTCAAATGGTCAATAATAATAGCTTTATCAACAAAATGAGTGACTTACTTGACAAGTTTTTTCATCTTATTCTCACTAATTCATCCTAATCTTAGATGCCACAAGTTAGGATTAGTCTCTTCAAATGTATTCAGATCACCACAAAATATACCCAAATATTTCTTATACAAAAAGCAACACAAATCACCTCGAGCAACTATCATCAAACCTTTGGACAATTTCTATGTATCACCACCAAAGGTGTAGCAGAAACATTCATGATCAAAGGAATTTGTAGACAAACATTTTAGACATAGATCAGGAATATGGCGCACATCCATTAGTTTAAATATGTACCTAACACATATCTTCACACGAATATCATCAAACTCAATAATGCTAGTTGAGCTATGATTTCCCATCTTGACACTGCCAAGATATCCATAATGAAATTCAAGAATATTACATATAATGGATACATTAAAATGAAGCACATTTATTTATAATTCATTATGAATCTAAACTACCAACATGATAACGCTCACCAATGGAACAAATCAAGTGCCTATCATCATTGCTATTAAAAGTAATAGGTGCAGTATTTTTATTATCACCCTTATTTTGTGAATTTGACTTGTTAACTTTTTCTTTCTCCTATCGATAATAATGATTTTGTATATGACATGGCTTGCCACAATAGTATCATGTCATAGTCTTTTTCCCATATCCAGACTTGGATCTTCCCTTTGAGTTACCAGAGAAATTAGGATAATTACTTTTACTTCTTCCTATATTCTCAATTGAAAGAGTTAATGAATTGTCAACCCTCATTTTTTGTATTCTAATTTCTGAATTGTACATGATTTCTTTGATGACACTCAAAGATGGCAATAGTGACAACCAAAGTCTCGTAATTATTTAGTTAGAACTCAATAAGAACAAAATATGCAACTTATTATCAAGAACAATCTTCATAGTAGTCAACTTATTAGTAATATCTTGAAAGTCACTGAGATGCGCAGAGACTAACTTCACACTTTTTAATTTCAAATTAAGAAGTTTCTAACAAAATTTTTGTGCTTTGAGAAGTATTCTTTTCATACGGGTCAGGATCTTAAGAAACATGATTGAAGATGCTAATTTCATCCCATTGTCTAATAATCCCCAAAATCTTTCTTTTTAACTTTTTCTCTTTTTTACTTATCTTGCGGTTTTACAAGTTTAGTAGACGCACCAGCACCACTTTTAATTGTCTTAGGCGAATCAAACAATTCTTTGCAATATAATAGATCATCCATAATTGGTCTTCAAATCTAATAATTGGTTGATAGTCAACTTAATCATGGAGTTATCATTATTATACTCCATATTTAATGGCTAAAAACATCATAAGCTGTCATATCAATTGTATAACGAGAATAGTAGTATACTTACCACCTCGAATATCAGCTTCAAGACAATCAACCAAATAAATACGAAACCCAATTAACCGCCAATTATTTACTAGTTACTAAACCAAATAAACTAAAAAACAATTACAGAAAATAATCAACAATCTAATAAATCATATTTTACGTGGAAAAACGACTTTGATGTGAAAAGTAAAAACCACGGGACTTATGAGGATATCACCCTAAACATATTTATTATTATGATAATTTGAGGGTACAAGTATATCGAAACAAATATAATAAATTTCTATAACCCACAAACAATCCTAAACATAATAAACTAACAAGAAGAGAAGTAAAAGTGAAGAATGCTACCAAAATTATTGCACCATTATATAAATGATTTCTCCTAAACTATAACACTAAATCTCAATCTAAGCGGGAAGATTAAAAATTTATATTTCCCGAACACACTATCTAATATTCAAAGAAAACAGATAATATTTCCCTTTGATCGACTATTTAGATTGTGGTTGCACACAACAAAATTTGAAAACAAAAATTCCTATCTAGTCATGTATTATTCTATGAAGATCTCTTATATCCCCTCCCCCCATATATCTAACCTTAGGATGATCAAATACCTAAATTATAAATTTCCGCCTAAATTGAGCTGGATGCTAATAAACTACATGTAAAGGCAGGAAACTGCTTGAATCTCAACCAGAGTTAGGGTTGAGACTTAGGTTCACAGACGTTTGTTACAACCTAAAGGTATGATACTACCGAAGGTAAGAAGAATGTTAACTATAAAAGCTGAAGGATCAGACTGATCATCTATGGTACCAAACGGCATAACATGGTTTGCGAACGATTCTAAAGATACTAATAAGCTTCTAACATAAGCTAGATCTTTGAGGGTCTAAATTGATGTTAAATATATGTCTTTAATCTTATAGCCGTTGGATTCAAGCATGCTCCATAAGACACAAGGTACAAACAGGCTCTGTAGGCATGTATTGTACCAATTTTAGCGATAACGTTTGTCTTATGTGCTAGCTAGTGTGGGCAAATTAGATAATTGGATGTTAGTCGCTATATGATTTTGGGAGATTTATGTTCAGCATTGATCCTCTATAATTAGTGAGAGACGGGCATTGAAGCCTTTGATGGATTACTAACTAAGAGACACACTTGTGAGATTTGAGAGAGAAAGCTATAATCTTTCGGGTATAGTTAAAGTAGAGGGTTAACACTTGGATATGCATTCTCAGATCCACAATTTTTTTTGTAAGTTTATTGAGCTTTGCAACAAATAAGAGTGTTTGAATGTTTAGTTCTTAAAGAGTTGTTTTGCAACCTCTGATGTATATAAAATTAAGTGTCCATTTCCTGTGGATGTAGGATTTTTTCACAACCTAAGCCGCGTTAAATATGTATTATGTGTGTGCTCTTAAGTTTATGTATTTGTTTTTTATACTTTTTTTAAGGGTTCGTATATAAGCTTTGAGTCAGAGTTGAAATTGTGTGGGTCTGTATGTTCTTATTGCAGATTTATCGTTTGAATCAAACAAGTCTCGGTTGGAGCAGTTGGTCTTCTGGTAACATTGTCCGAAATTTAATTGTGCTGGAGCTTGATGTTGTTGATTATTCCAAAAAAAAACCATCTGGAAGAAATTTATCTAACATGATTAATACGTTAGTAAAAATATTATATTAAAATAAATTACTGGATAACAATTTGATTTTACTCTTAAATAATATATAGGATATTGTACTGAAACTTATTCAACATTAATATTTACTACCATCTAGTACCTCAAGTATCCCTATTGAGCACCTAGTATCAAAATATTGAACTTATTCTTGATCTAAAACCCAGTTATTTCCAGAATACCTCAAATACTCATGTTTCATCATTAGCTACGTAACCGTCTTCTTCTTAACCAGACCTTTTTTTTAAGTCTATATCTTTCCAAATGGAGCTTAAAAATCAGAAAATATCACCAAATTTTTTTTAAACGAACAACACTACATCTATAAATGATATTAGTTTAAAAAACAATTGCCAGATTCAGTAACCCTAGTCTTGTATTATATTTTTATAGTCCCGTATTCCGTATTCCATTTTGCGCCGCATTATGTTTTCCTGGTCATGCATTTTATATTTTGTTTTACCATGTTCTCACATAATGAAATAGAGACATGTAAGACCATGCATGATGTAATGGAGGGTTGTGATACGACGCATGATGAAATGGATATATGCAGGACCACGTATGATAAAATGGAGAGATGAGAGACTATGCATGATGAAGTAGAGAGATGAGTGATAAGGCCATAACCCTTAGGCGAGGAATGCTCCTTATACCTGACAAAGTAACACCAAGCCGAGAAATAATAATTATTTAGCTAAAGTCAGAAGGCAGAAAAGCTCAGCGACGGGGCAAGATAGTAATCCGAGCGGAATACAACTAACTGACTCGATTGCAAGCGAGAAACGTAAAAGGGACTGAGTGAGCAGATAGTATACCAGGAGAGGTAAGTAAGGAAAAGGTTTACCGATCGAGTAAGTAGATATCATAGGATTAGTCATCAGCACTGAAATGGCTACTACAAACACGCCTCCCTCATTAGGCGCCACTAACGAACGTGTGCCATAACGACTCAAGTAGTGCATTTTCAATTAAAATCCATTAAGGCATATCACAATTAAAAGTTACGTAATTAATAGTGAAGAGATAAAATCCTTAATGAAAACAAGTACTAATACAACTGTAAAGGAATAAGAAAAAGACACTTGACTCGATTATTATTTTTCTTTCTCAATTTAAGAGTTTATCACTTTCGCATGTATTTTAAAGAATTTTCCCCATCAAGTTTGGTTTCATCTATGGGGATACATTTTTAGGAGTATACCCTACATCTAGAGAGCGACACAAAAATGACCTTGAAGTTCATTCGGTCGATGGGTCATCCTACCACAATTACTAAGATCTGGTGGTCGACTTGGTGTTTAATAACGATGATTTAAGGGGTGTAGCAACACCCCACGAGGATGATACAACAATTAACTTGGACATCGGTGGAGTGATGGTTACACGAGTCCTAGTTGATGGTGGGGGCTCCGTGAATATAATATTTAAGGAAAATTACAATAGAATACACAAGGTACGAGCATACAAATCAATAGACAAGACACTAGTAAGGTATGAGGGGAAATCATCCCATTACGTGGAGGAGGTTGAGCTTATGGTAACCGTTGGCGATGGTAACACTAAGAGAGAGTTAAGAATTCTCTTTATGATATCAAATGGCCCCAGCTCCAATCTTGCCATAATAGACATGCCATTACTACATCAAATGGAAGTAGCGTCATACACATTTCGACAGTACCTAACGTGGTTGGGATCATCAGGTGTAGTCAGAAAACCATGAGGAGTTGTCACACTTTTTTCATGGATCTAATCAAACCGACTCAATAACAATTAACCGGTAATATAGTAAGGTGGAGGGGGAAGTAATATGACACCGACCCATTTCCAGTTGGGGTGGCCAAAGGGAGGCATATTCATATGGGTAATAAACTTGATCCTAGCTTCACAAACAATTTAATTATCTTGTTGGTGTAGAATATAAATGTTTTTTAATGGGGTGCAAGAGACATGTTAGCGGTCAATCTATCAGTTATCTAGCATGAGTTGTTTGTCAACAAACGGGAGAGACCAATTCGTCAAAAAAGGAAAACTTTTTCACCCGGGAAGTCTGAGGCCATTGACCAAAAAGTAGAAAATATCATTCGCTTGGACACATTCGAAAGACGAAAGATGGACAATGGAGAATGTGCGTCAACTTCACCGACCTTAATCACGGATGCCCCAAAGATGTCTTCCATCTTCCTTGTATCAATCAGTTGACTAACACAGAGTCAGGTTTAAATTCATTTCCTTCGTGGATGTGCATTAAAGGTACAACCAGGTCTAGATGCACCCCAAAGATGAGGAAAACAAAACATTCCAAATAGAGAGGGGACTATACTGCTACAGAGTTATGTCGTTCAGTCTATTAAATACACGGTCGACATATCAGTGCCTGACCAACCACATTTTTTCACAGAAACTTAGTAACAACATGGAAGCTGAAATTGATGACAAGCTCGTGAAGAGTAATACCAACAACTTAGATTTTCATAACTTTGCAAAAATCCAACCTAAAATTTAATCCTCTAAACTGTTATTTTGGAGTAAACAGTGGTAAGTTCATAGGCTTCATCATGAATAAAAGTAGGACCAATGTTGTTTTGAGAGGTTTGAAACTTACCCATATTTGCGGAGCATAAACCTTTCGAATACACTTGGATTCCTCATTGGTGTTAAATCAGGTAAAAGGAATTTAGGACGTAAAACAAGAAACAATGTGTGGGGTAGTTAGAGATACTCTACGAGTGGGAAAATGAATTTGATATTTTTGCGTAAAAGAAAGTACCACGCCTAGATAAGTCAACTACTGAACTACTAGCCAAGGCAGCCATCTATGTGGCAGCATGCTTATTATCCTATAACACAACCCTACAACAATCAATAGTATGCCCAAGATCTAGATCTTAGCAATAGAGAAAGGATAAAATTGAAAACAAAAATACTTATAATATTTGCGTGATCACATTCTTTTAAAAGGAAAGGTAGAGTCATGAGCATTGCAACTGCGAGCGGTAAAATATATGATGCTAGATAACGTCCTTTACAGAAGGAGCATTACTCGCTTACGTTGTTTTAATCAAAACGAATCATTAGTCATTCTTAGAGACTTGCATGAGGGTGAGGTGGGGCCCACTTTGGCCAACACAACTTGATAATAATTTTTTATTTGGCATAATATTGTTGGCCAAAACTACCAGTCGATGCTGAGACGATTGTACAATGATGTTACATCTTCCAACACTTTGCAAATTCATGGCACTTGCTGAGCAAGCTGATAGGTGTTAGTAGGGCCACTTCCCATTGCTACGGGAAAACGACAACATCGGACTGTAGTGGTGCATCATTTCACCAGCTGGGTGAAGGCTAAGACTTTGTTTAGGACATTGGCACAAAAAATATGTGATTTCGTGCATAATTAATTTTTATCTCATTTCAGAATCCCACATATCAAGATGACTGACAATGGGCCTCAATTCCAAAATACAGTAATGGAAACTTTATGTAAACAAATAGGGTGAAATCACATTTTTCAACACTGTATCACCCACAAAGAAACGGTCAGGTTGAGGTTCGGAACCAAACCATCTTTGAGGGTATTAAAAATAAACTCAAATGAGCTAAAACGAAACATCCAGATTAGCTCGTGGAAGTCCCTTATGCGTATAGAATGACCCCTAGATCGACAATGGATGAAACTTATCTCTCCTTGGTGTACGAAATGGAGGTCGTCGTCCCTGTAAAAATCATCATCCCCAAGCATCAGGTTGCCAATTAATTAGACATTATAAATACGGACGAGCGACAGGTACGCATAGATCTAATTGAAGAGCAGTGTGATCATGAAAAGGTACGATCGAAGTACTATAAAAGCTTGATCTGAAGCAGGTTCGACTCCAAGCTGAGATCGAAGAAACTTCAAGTTGGTGACTTAGTTATGCAAAAGATATCTAATAAAGCAAGGGACAAGAAAGCTGGGAAGATATAGCTCTAAAACATCCATGGAATACCAACCATTTGAAATTTTATCAGAACACTATATAAATGAATGTGCACTTTTTTTCCCATATGATAGCGCGGAAGGGGCATATTAAAAATTGGTCAATTAATGAATTATGTTTTCTCCAACGTATGAGTTTTTTGTGATGTTTTGCACTTAACTTTGATCTTTATCCATACCTTGGTCACAAAAATCTACACTGACTGTTTCGTAAAAAATCAATAACTTCGGCAAGGTAAAATACCAAGCATTCACCAGTTCTACGTTAAAGGGGGAGGTACCATACAAATATTTGTGAAAGAGTTATTAAACCACGCCTTAGGGTTACGCAAGGGACCATACTGAGCCTTGAGTGATACATTCAGTAACGTGATTACGTTAATAAACCAAGCCTAAACGGTTATGCAAGAAGCCACACTGAGCCTAAAACCTTTCACGGTTAATATAACAGCCTGGTTACTACACCAAGCTTCAAAATTCCACGCAAGAGGCCACACTGAGTCTAAAACCTTCTATGATAAATATAATGACCTATTAATACGGCAAGCCTTGAAAAGTCACGCAAGAGGCCACACTAGGCCTTAACTAAACGAGTTAATAACAGAAACTTGGTCAATTGGCCAAACTTGTATGATAATGCAAACAAGCTTTATGAGCCTTAGTTTACCATACCAAAATATCCCACCACCACAACAACACAGGCGCGTGAGTCAACCGAACCATACAATATTGACATATAGAGATTAAACAAATTCCAACTTATAAAAAAATCATTTAACAAAAACAAACTGAACAATCTTAGTCGTGAAGCAACAAATATGATCGGTATGTCATTACAAAAAGTTTGATACACAAACAGATAAATACTTCTATATTTTGTTTTGCTGAATAGGGGTTCAGATGTTACACCATTTGGGTTCACCGGGTCAAGTATAACTACACCATTTTGCTCCACGAGAGACAGCTCAATGGTATCGATATCCTCATTCTCCTTGCCTAGGTCAACATCCTCCTCATCCTCCTCATCACTCGAGGCTTCAAATCTATTTATTTTTGGAATAAACTTCCTTAGCCCCCAACGGTAGTCCGGTGTTTCTTCTCCAAATCTCTAATATAGTCTTCTTGCGCGTCTCATCAAGAATACCTACTGCAATAACCAGCACATGCGTTTCCATGTTATATAGTCTTGCTTGGCCTTCTCTTCTAATTTCTTCCTTCGTTCATCCATAGACATTTTAGCTTCTAAGGCTCAAACTTTCAAGTTTGCATTCTCCACCATCAATGACATAACTTTATTTGTTATTTCATCGATTCTCTCTATTTTGGCAATATTACAATACAAAAAAACCACACTTTACACCATTAACTCATCGTTATGAATGGCCTGTCTCGAGCTTTGCACGATTAGACCCGTTTTGATATCAATTAGCTCAAAACATTGCTTGCAGTCTATCTAACTTCAAGAGGAGCAACTATTGAATAGTTGATAGAGCGATATTATACCCACCATCAGGAGCAACTCTAGTTGTCTCTATATAATTTATGCCACCATCATGCTATCATACAATGTGAGATCTAGGAAATTCTTCAATTGTCGAAACATTAGCACAGACTACATCGACATTAGGATGACAATATGCAGTCTATCTAACTTCAAGAGGAGCAACTATTGAATAGTAGATAGAGCGATATTATACCCACCATCAGGAGAAACCACTTTGACAATATTTAGATCTGACCTCACTATGCTCACTAGCACTAAAGTGGAACTGACTGCCTTCACCTAGGGATGACAATGGGTCGTCCGTGGCCCGGGTTCGGGTTGGTCCTCCCCAGCCCGCTTTTTGGACACTTGAGCGTGAACTCGGACCGACCCGTTTTTGGGCTTAAATTTTCAAACCCGAGCTCGTTCGTTCATGTCCGTCGGCCAACCCGGCCCGACCCGCGGATATTAATTTTAATATTTTTTAATTGATTTTAAATATATTAATTTATTTTTTATATATATTATTGTTATTATATACAAAAAAATATTAATTTTTATATATTTTTATTATTTTTTGGCCGGAACGGATCAGACAAACTAAAAATTTGAACCTGACCCGACCCGGTTGCGGGTTATAATTTCTTAACCCGAACCCGACCCGTTCTATGTTCGGACCTGACAAAACTCGGTCGGGCCGAATCGGTTCGGGCCAATCGGATCGGACAGCACCTGAGTTGCCATCCATACCTTCACTAAAGGATCTTTTCGTACCGCTCCGTCATGTAGTTGGTTTCAATCCAATGGCCTTCTCCCAAGAATAAATTTTGACATATTATGTTTATCAGGAACCATAGGATCCTTACCAGCATCATATTCCCATTTAGCTCAATTACCTATTCGGAGACAACTGTCTTTTTGGGCTCGTTCGTCAAAGGGGCCTCTAAGGCAACTTACTATTTCCTAAATGGGGGTTTCTTACCATATATCGACCTTCTTTATAAGACACCTATTTTCTTTAAAGTAGGCTCCTCGGTAAACAACGACTCATTTTGCTTATCCGCCTGAACTGCATCTGTTAAGTCTTCCTTTATCTTGCCACCCACAATGTTAGACTTTTGAGTATCACATGCAATCTCGAGCTCAAATTCTGTGGACTTATATGTTTTCTCTACATTCGCAGTACCCCCTTGCTGACTTCTTATACTAACATTTTTTACGTGTCGGGATGACGTCTTATTGAAATCGATTTTATAATAGGTATGTTTCCCACTTTTTCTCAAGTTGTAGATTTTCCAAAGCACTTTCATGCTCCCAATTACCTGATACAAAAATATATGAGTTTTCCCACTTCTTATCAGATGAGAGAAACTCTACTAATTTTTTAACACGGGTTAGTTACAGGTAAAAAAAATGAG
This sequence comes from Limnanthes douglasii subsp. nivea, assembly GCA_036936605.1. Classification (NCBI taxonomy): domain Eukaryota; kingdom Viridiplantae; phylum Streptophyta; class Magnoliopsida; order Brassicales; family Limnanthaceae; genus Limnanthes; species Limnanthes douglasii. The sequence continues at coordinate 196,993,895 of JAUPFV010000005.1, read as the reverse complement.
AACGTTGAGATTTAGTTACATTTATAGTGGCTAAAAGGATTGCTAAGCTACCCGAGACTTGTAGCACATTGGTGTTGACCAGTATACTCAAAATCATACGCTAACTATTTGTTGTCAATTGTGAGGGCCATATGTTATATATTTAAAGAAGTCGAAACTCTTCAAATATATACTTACTATTTAATCGGTCGGATCCTGGAAAAAAAATTCCATTCGTGTAATAACAATGTTAAGTCCTTCGTACATACTTTGACAATTCTATAAAGGTTGATTTGGCACAACGTCATAATAATTCTAGTATCATGTTCTTTGTTCTTATGTTATTTTCTTTACGAGAAAATATAGTTTTTTTGTCTTTAATGGAGGTTTTCGCAATGTTGAACCATGCAACCCTTTCAAAATGTTATTTAGTCCTCTTACATGCTTTGAAAAGACTAGAGGGCTACTTAATTACAACTTCAAATACTATTTAATCGGTCGGATCCAAAAAAATATTGTTTTTCCATTCGTGTAACAACAATGTTAAGTCCTTCGTACATACGACAATTCTATAAAGGTTGATTTGGCACAACGTCATAATAACTCTAGTATCATGTTCTTTGTTCTTATGCTATTTTATTTTCGAAAAAAATATAGTTTTTTGTCTTTAATGAAGGTTTTGGTCGTCAAAAGTTTTTAACGAAGTAGCAACAAAATCAACACAAATTAGTCCAAAAACCTTGATTCGGATGAAACTCATTTATAAATAATATAATCGAACGATTTATAATAAAATAAAATAATCGAACAAATTAGTCTAAAAACCTTGTTTTGTATTGTAGAAATCTTATAAATATAATCGAACGAAGTTATAATAAGATAATATACTCTAAAATTAAATGGCATCAATCAAATATATATTTCAGCGAGCATCGCGCACGTTCGAAAGACATTCGCAGACGAAAACAACGACATGATCATCATCATTTACTTAGTTTTTCATCAATACTTTTAGAAAATCCATAAATATTAAGGACAATAATGAAAATTATTTAATCCATAAAATTCGATCCCTCTAAGAATTGATAATAGTTCAGCCGAACTATCATAGGTCTAATAAAGAATTCAAGGTCATCAACTTCATATCCCTATTCTCAAATTAGATAAACAAATAAAATAATCGAAATCGACCTAAGGAGTAGTATATTTTTACTACTTCTAGAAGTCACGTAAGGAATTGTCCATAAATGTTATCACAAATGATGTCACCTTCAAATCCTTAGCAACATCCTGGAAGGAGTGTTTTAAACTAGATTCTCTCGTTTGACTATTTCAACACCTATCAGTCCCACACTCAAAGATTTAATTTGAGTTTGAATCAGTCAGCAATTTCTAATTGGACGAAATTCCCTTCTCTTAATCTCCACTTCACATATTTTTGTATAGAAAATTATTGATGTTCTAATTTTTGGTACAAATAATCCTACATACGGATTAGGATCTTATTTAAAATTCTGACTACGAAACATATTACTTAGTATATATTTAAGTTTCGTACCTAAATTTATTTTAAATCATATGGATATGGCAAATTCATATTTAATTCATATCACATTAGTATTTGTGAATATTAACGAACACTGAGACTGAATGATAGTGATCAGAAAATAAAGATCTTCTTTATTGATTTGAGGTACGTATTGATTTGAGATTAATATTAGTTTTAAAAGAAACTTCTATCATCTATTATTATAAGGTTTAGGGATAATTCAAAATAAATTTATTTAAGTTTCGAAGTTTTTATTAATAATTAAAAATATAAATTAATTAAGTTAAATAAAATAAATAAAAGTTTAAAATATATAAAATATTTTAAAGTAATTTATATGTATACTAATTGTTATAAATCATAATTAGATTTATGTTGTAATGTTGTATGTTTTTTTTTTTGGGTAAATATGGGTATATATATATGTTACAATCGTCTAGAGAGTCATATGATCTCTCAAGTGAGTACAATTCAGGGTAGCAATGTACTTAAAAGAAAAAAACATGTCCAAGAGTGCCTTGATAAAGGTCTAGAGCACTTGCCTCTTTAAAAAACCTTAACCACCCGTTGGGTAAAAACCCGGTCTAAGGAAAAAGAGTACAAGTCTCCAGGCCGGCACTAATGGACTATTACATAGAAAATCCGAAAAACTGAGTGTATCAATGAAAAAGGAGTCTAACATGCGAGTCGATAATGCGGATATAATCTAAATAAAATCTTCAAGGTCATGAGAGTGATTCGGATAACGATGGTGTCTTGAGTCACGGTCTCTTCATCAAACACAAGGCGGTTGCGGGCGCGCCAAATCTCGAAAATAGTGGCTTGAAAGGCAAGATTGATGGCGCGGGATCGGTAGGATGTTCCTCGATGCTCCTTCGTAATCCATTTATGTGCACTATCAAGCGTTGTCATTTCTCGAGTAATCCCCAGCCATGATCGGATACGACTCCAGATTTCCTTAGTGAACCTGCAAGCAAAGAAAAGATGGGCACCAGACTCATCTGAGTGCCTGCAAAATGGGCAGCTGATGTTAGGCAAGTCCATGTAGTGGAGAGTGTCTTTCGTGGCAAGGCGACGATTGAAGGCTAGCCAGATGGTGAAAGAAAACTTAGGTGGGATGAATCTCTTCCATAACTTTGATAGATTTGGGCATGCCTCACCTTTTGTTCTCATGCCTTCGTAGACACGTCTAGTAATTAGCTTTCCACCCAAAGTACAGTTTTCAAGACCCATAATGGCACTATCTTGACCCCCAAATATCTGTATCCAAGAGTCTCTAATATCAAGAAGCTTCCGAACAAGATGACTGTCTCTATCTCGTCTTTGGTAGTCCCATATAGTTTGTCTTCGAAGATAATACTCATGCACCCATTTTATCCATAACGACTCAGAGTCAGAATGTAATAACCAAATCGAACGGGTAAGAAGGGCCCGATTCCAAACTTTGATATCCATAAGGCCAAGTCCTCCTTCATCTTTGGGTTTACAGATTTTGTCCCAAGCAATCCGAGCAGGTCTACCCCCCAGAAGAACTTGAGGCAGAGCGAGTGGATCGTGTATAGCACCGCCGAGTGCAAAGGAAAAGCGTGGAACCAAAAGGATTCGACCCCTTGAAGCACGGAGGTGATCAATTGAAGTTTTCCCGCGTAGGAAAGTTTCATATGTTCCCATTTTTTAATGTAACTCGAGATAGCCTCTGTCAAAGGAGAAAAATCAGTAACTGAGACGGTCATAGGAGCGAGAGGTATCCCCAAGTAACGTACAGGGTAAGTGCCAACTTCAAATCCGACTCTTTCCATGATCCGATCCTAAACAATCCCTTTAACCCCGGCTAGGTATATCCTTATGGATTTCGAAGGATTCCATAAGGATGTTAATCGATGTCTCATCTCCTTTTGAAAGTAGCATCAAATCGTCAGCAAAAACGAGGTGGGTAGTGTGAGTGCGGGTGCATTTCGGATAGAATTTAAAACTCGGTTCGCTCGATTTCTTCTTTAACAAACGAGACAGATATTCGAGGCAAGTGATGAATAAAGTTGGGGACATGGGATCACCTTGCCTTAAGCCCCGCTGCCCACAAAAGAAGCCATGAAGCTCGCCGTTGATAGAAACCGAGAACGACGCTGTAGTGACACAAGCAAGAATCCATCTCATAAACTTCGGAAGAAACCCGATACCATGGAGAATATCCGATAGGAAGTCCCATGAGACTGTGTTAAATGCTTTGCGAAGATCCACCATGAGCATACATCGCGGAGAAACTCTTGCACGGTTCGAACCTCTAACCAACTCTTGGGCAAGGAAAACATTATCAACAAGATTTCGACCACTCATGAAAGCACCTTGTCCTTTATCAATGAGATTCGGAAGTAAAGGGGCCATTCGGTTAGCCAAAATTTTGGTAATCACTTTGTAAGTAACATTTGTGAGCCCAATTGGCCTAAAGTCACCCACCTTAGGATCGTTGTCTTTCTTCAGAATAAGGGCAAGGATGGTGTGATTTTTTGTACGGAGGAGTCTACCAGTATCAAAGAACTCACGAACACAAACAACCAAATATGTTCCCACAAGTTCCCAATTCTTTTTGAAGAAAGCCGAGGTGTAGCCGTCCGGTTGCGGAGCCTTGTCATTCCCGATATCAAAGAGGGCATTACAGATTTCATCAACTTCAACAGGTTTGAGAAGCTGCTCATAATGTTGATCCCCGACGAGGGATCCGTGACTCATGACCGTCAGATCAATGGGAGAGCTTGGTTGAGATGAGCCAAAGAGGTGCGTGTAGAAATCTACAAGGAGGGAGACAACTTCTGTCGGGTATGTGGTACGGGTGCCATCATCTCGGACGATGTAGGATATCTTCTTTCTTGCATTATCTCGTTTGATTAAGCTGTGAAAGTATTTCGTACCTCTGTCGCCGTCAACTAAGTGGGTGGTCCTCATACGCTGTTGAAGAAAACTCTTTTCTGTATTAAGAAGGAAATTCGCACAATCCCGTAATCTGTGTACCTCTTCTTTCAAAGAAACGTTATCAGGATTAGCCATGAGTGAGGAGATAGCCTCTTTAAAGGCCGAATTTGCAGTAGTTGTACGCTCTAGAATGCCACCATACAGCTTTTTTCAAATCTCTTAACGGATGCTTTAAGGATTTCAACTTATGCGCAAGTATATACTACTTCGTACCATCAATAGACTGACCCCATAAACTTTCTACAATGCTAGCAAATCTGGGATGATCAAGCCACATGTTGAAGAATTTGAAGGGCCGACAACCATACTGAAAATCTCGAATAATCGAGGCAATAACTGGACAGTGATCGGAAACGGGTTCCATCGGAAGGAATGTGGCTTTGCCTAAGAGATCTTTATCACACCACCCATGGTTTATAAGGACTCGATCAAGCTTGGCCCAAATAGTACCATTTGTCCAAGTAAAGAAAGGACATGTGGAAGGAGCATCGACAAGACCGTGAGATATCCGAAAATTATTTAAATCAATTAACTCACCATTTCGAAGTGGGGCAGCCCCGATTCGGTTTCCTGGAGCACAGTAGGTGTTATAGTCTCCCGTAATCATCCAAGGTAAACGAATGTTGGCCCCTATAGTGGTTAGGTGCTCCCAAAGAACTCTCTTTTGTGGTACAGTATACAAAGGGTAAACAAACATAACATAAAAATTTTCTTAAGTGACGTTGCAATGGACTTGAAAGCGGATGTGTTGTCTTCCAATTTCAATCACCGTACATGCCACCCTGCTAGCATCCCAAACAACAACGATGCGTCCTCTACTTATAACATCAAGATTAGAAACATGATTCCAGCTTATGAAACGAGAAAACATAAAATTATATAATCGTTCTTGCGAGAATTTAGTTTCTAAAAGGAAAAACATGGGTAAATAATTTTGTTTGACGAGCTTACAAACCGTAGAGAGAGAAGCGCCTCGATCTGCACTCCCACATAGGCCCCTGATGTTCCAAATAGGTATCTTCATTTATCAACCGAGGAGTTTGTGGGCACTCCGCGCCTCGAATTTTTCTTTGATCGTTTGCTTTGTACTTTTTGCCATGGAACGGTTGATGGATCATCTGTGTTGCTGGTGAAAGTTATGGTTTCATCTTTGTCTTGCGGATGGTCAAATATGGGTTCCTGGTCATTAACCTAAGTCATCGGTGTGTCAACTAGGGGGCTGATTCGGCTAGGCAAGTAGTCGGTATTATTTAAACGAACGTGTTCTTTATTGGTGTTGTTCATCTCTTCTCCAATAAAAGGGGTGGGAATTTCAGATGATCTGGGGCGTGCGATGGGTTTAACGGTGACTTTCTGAGATGGTGTAGAAGTGATAGGATTACCTCTAGGGCCGCTTGTTATGTCACTTGCGTTCTTGTGTAGGTTTTGAGCTGCCCTGATGGTCGTGTCGAGGTTTCTTTCTACTTCTCGCTGATTTTAGTTTTACCCTGCTCTGTAGATGGACAAGTTGAGTGATTGTGTCCAAATTTCTGGCACACATAGCAAAACAGTGGGTAATTTTCGTATATAATAGATTGAGTATATCGCCTACCACAGGGAAGCCTCACACCAAAACTCGTAATTGGTTTTTTACTAACATCAATTTCTACTAGAATTCTAGCATACTTCATCCGAGTCTTTTCGCATGTAAATTGATCAGTAAAGAGAGGCGTGCCAATCTTTGAAGAAATCTTACTTAAACCTGTTTCACTCCAAATGTTGAGAGGGACATCATTTAGCACTATCCATGCTGGAATTGTTGTGAACAGATCATCTGTCAGCATGACATCTTTATCAATTTTTTAAGCATAAGAGTTTTATCGTAAGTAATGTAGGGTCCTTTAGCTAGTACATGGAGCAGATCTGATTCGGTGGGGAATTTAAAAATCGTCCATTCTTTTCCATACGGCTGAGTTTTGCAATTAACACCCCATCTTTTAACAATAGTATCAAGAGCAATTTTCCCCGGGATCTTACCGGTGAAGCATCCGATAAGACAATGGCCCCAACTTTCGATGAACGGAACTTCATCTGCCGGATCAAGGATGATATCGCCATCATCTGAAGGTGGAGGGATAAATTGGAGCTTGAGGCCTTTTAAAGCTAAACGAGAACCTTGGAATAAGCTGGAGAAAGATTTAGTAGGAATGACGGAAGAAGGAGTTTGTGTTGTAGGAATGACGGAAGGATTCTGAGCATTCTTATATAATGGATCCCTCTGCTCTACATTACTAGCATTATATACTGCTGGTCCATTATTTCCATTTTTGTTACTGCTTTGAAATGGATTAAATGTTGCTTCTCCAGACAAATTACCTTCTTTACTGATATTATTAGCTCTGACGTTACTTGTTTGAAAAGAAGAAAATCGATATTCTCCTTTGCGTTGTGCATTTAATGGGTCTGATTCTTTACTACCATTACAGGAGTTACTTACCTTTCCCACGTTCTTTTGAAGAGACCCGTTTCTTTCTTCATGCGCTTTATAAGAATTAAAGTCATTTCCATTTGAATTCAAATTCAAACTTCCTTTATTTGAATTCAAATTTATTGAACTGTTATCTTTTCCTCCATGCAGATCGTCAAAGGTTATATTAGCTTTAAATTGAGTTGTTCCCTTTCCATAAATATTCTCGTTCACATTTTTAAAAGCATTAAGTGAACCATTACCTTCCAATGCAGTTTCCTTTTGCTACCATAATTGAACTGTTACCTTCACCAGAACCGTTTCTTTTCTGATTCAAATTTTGTTTATTTACATTAATTCATTTTTCTCATCCATTTAAACTGCTATCATTAAGAGAAGAGAATTTGAATTTGAATTTTTCACCAGAGGTCAGTCCGTCTTTATTAGGAGTAATGACAGATTCTCTAAAGTTGAATGCAACCGATTCTTCCACTGATTTGTCTCGTCCGTTACAGAACCCACTTAAATGCACCGGCAAAATTTCGTGAACGTGGATAGCAACATTCTGGTCACCGGAAAAGGTTCAGTTTACAGATTTTGTTACCTCTTTTGATGGAGAGTTCGCCACAATACTTTGATTTGCCAGGAACGGTTCCGAAAACAGATCTGCATGCGTCAGAGCTAGTTGTTTATTCTTTTGTTTCTTTCTTTGCCCCAATTTTCCATGAACTGATTTCGCACCTTGCCTATGGAACACCAGTAGCAGCAGTCACCGGAGAAAAAAAAATTGAAACTAGTAGAAACAGCAATCTGTTCGTCGGAGGCAGTTAAAAGTAGTTTTCCCGTTTCACGAACGACAATGATGTTTCGATCTTTATTCGTATCCTTTTTTCATCTCTTAGTTCTCGTTCATCATCACAAGTATCAGCATTGAACAACATTTCTCTAATCACCGATGGATCGAACAGAACTAAAGCGTTAGGAGAAGCAATAACACAATCTACACTCGTACCGGAAATTTTAGAAGCACTCTGTCTTCTCTTGAGTACAGTTTTCTTCTCGCCGGCCGGAACTTCCTTAACATTAACTTTTGCTAGATCCTCCAATGAAGAAATTAGAGATTGAACAACATTCTTACCGGAAACTTTTGAATCACTTCGTCTTTGAACATTTTATGTATTCTTACGAACCAGAACTCTCTCAATATTATCTTGTGGTGAATCTTCCATTTAAATAGAAAAATTGATAATAATCATTCCAACTTATAATATGTACGGAATCTGGATTAATCTACCATAAGGTCGTCTGATTCACCAAAAGCATAAATCGTCCAGAAAAGCTTTGTTTATTCTTGGAGAAGATGTATGATTCGGAAGAAACAGTAGTGATTAGTATAAAATCAAGAAGAAAATTAGGTTGAGAAAGGAGGAGGAGAGAGAGTTGGGTGAAAAAACGTCTAGAAAGAAGACAAAGTGTTTTCTTTCTAGAGAGAGAAACTTCCCTCTAACGTTTTCGTTAATGATGTATGTTATGAATGAGTCGAATGGTGTTTTGATAGTGTACCGTGCTCGGCGGTACAGTTTTGTGTCATTGACAAGCTGTAATACAATGGATGATTTACCTAAAAGAGTCTATGAGCTCATTAGGCTCACTGTCTAGTAAGTTTATTAATTCTTTATAAATAGAATACTAGGACTACACAAAACACAATCTGAAATCTCTAACATTTTCTATTACAGTGAAACTCTTTTCTCTTGCGGCGCCCATGAACGTGAACAATTATCGAACCACGTTAAATCCTGTGTTCATTCAAGTTTTTCCTTCACATATATTTTGTGTTTGAGCCATTTTGTGATAATTGCATAGTAATTTAATAACAAAATTGGTATCAGAGTCACTGGTGAAATTAGGGCTTTTGCAATTAGGGTTTCACAATGGCGTCTACAGCAACAAAATACATGATTGAAAAATTTGATGGGGGATCCAGCTTTGCATTGTGGAAGATTAAACTGAAATCTTCATTGGTACTGCAATGGGCTGTGGAAGGTTGTGGAGAATAAGTTACTAGAAGAGATGAAAGAAGAGGAGAAACAAGATCTTCAAAAAAGGTTTTGTGCTGGATTTTAATGAGTGTGAAAGACAATGTGCTTTGCGAGATTAGTGGTGAGAAAACTGCTGCCTGCGCATGGAAAAAGCTAGGAGATCTTTAGTCAGAGAAATTAGTAGTAAACCGATTATACTTGAAGAAGCGTTTGTATGATTTCATATTGAAAGAAGGTATGTCCATAACAGAGCACTTAGATAATTTTGAATCAATTATAATGGACTTGGAGAACATAGATATCAATATTGAGGATGAGGATCAAGTTTTGTTTGTATTGAGATCGTTACGAGCTTCCTATGAAAACTTCGTAGATACCATTATGTATGGTAAGGATAAATTATCGCTAGCAGATGTCAAAGGGGCACTGAAATCAAAGGAGATGAGACAGTTGCAGCCAGACAATCAAGCTGAAGGGGAAGGTCTTATGACTAGAGGAAGATCTAGAAGCAAAGCGAGTTCTTTAAGAAGGAAGAACTGGAGGTCCAAGTCAAAGGTAAAGTACTCAAACTATTATGAATGCGGTGAGAAAGGTCATTATAGGAGAGATTGTCTGAAACTGAATGGTAAGAAGGGAAATCAAAAGGAAAATACAAAAAATATTGTTGAAGGTGTGAACGATTCCGACGATAGTGAAAACAGTGGTAGAGGAGATGTATTGTCCTTGATTTCAGACTTTGGGAAAAAATATTGAGTACTCGATATTGGCGCTACATATCACATATGCCAGTTCAAGCAGTGGTTTGATACTTACAAGCCAATGCAGGGAACTGTCTATTTCGGGAACAATCATTCGTTGACTGTTGGTGGTATTGGTAACGTCAGAAGCAGAATGTTTGACGAGGTTGTTAGAATCTTGACGTGCTGGAATGTTCCCAAGTTAAAGAGAAACCTGATTTATCTTGGGACTTTAGACTCTCGGGGTTACAGGTACCGTGCAGAAGACGGTGTAATCAAAGTGACAAAAGGCTCAATGGTATGCATGAAAGGCAGTTTGCAGAAGGGTCTTTACATTCTCCAGGGGAGTGTTGTTATGGGCGATGCTTCGGTAGCATCATCAGGGAGTAATAACCAAAGTAGGCAGGATCAAAATAAGTTGTGGCATTGGAGTCTTGGTCACATGAGTGACAGAGGATTAGCTATTTTAGGAAAGATAGATTTGTTAAAAGGGTATAACTGTGTGTTTGGTAAACAAACTATAGTCAAATTCAGCAAATCGGTTGTAAGAAAGACTAAAGAGACAGTAGACTACATTCACTCAGATCTTTGGGGTCCAAACAGAATTCCATCCAAGAGCGGAGCCAGATACTACATGAGTTTGATTGATGATTATTCAAGGATGGGGTGGGTTTACTTTTTGAAAACGAAAGATAAGGAATATTCAACCTTTGTCAAATGGAAGACGATGATTGAGAAGAAAACAGGAAGAAAATTCAAACATCTTAGGACAGATAATGGGTTAGAATATTGCAATCGTGAGTTCAACGAGTTCTGCGAAGCTGAGGGAATAGTGCGCCATCGCACTTGTTCTAGAACACCACAATATAATAGAGTCGCAGAAATAATGAACATAACATTTTGTGACAAGGCACGAAGTATGTTCTCACATTCCGTTGTGGGAAAGCATTTTTGGGCTGAAGCTATCAATACAACGTGCTACTTGGTGAATCAGTCTTCATCAACGGCTATTGATTGTAAAACTCCGTCTGGATCGTCGGCTGATTACGAACATTTGAGGGTGTTCGGTTGTCCAGTGTATGCTCATGTGAGAGATGGTAAGCTTGAGCCGAGGGCAAAGAGGTGCATATTTCTAGGATATGCTATTGGAGTGAAGGGATATAGGTTATGGTGTAGCTCTCCAAAGTCTCCAGGTTTTATCATCAGTAAGGACGTTACTTTTAATGAGTTTGCTTCGATAGATAGTTAGAACGAAGTAAGAGAAATGGTCGAATCATGATCGGTTGTGAGTAAACAGGTGGAGCTTGAAGTAAAATCAGTTCCTAGCAGGTCCAATAATTCAAGTGATTCTGAGGTGGATCCAGAATCAGAAGGTGAAGCGTTAGCATCGGATGATAATGACGATGATGTGCCTCAACCAGAACAACAACCTTATAACATAGCATTGGGCAGAGAAAGAAGATATATTAGACTTCCAAAAGGTATTCGAATCTAGTTGCATATCTTTGTCAGTTGCAGAAGAAGTTGAGATGCAGGAACCTAGTAGCTACAGAGAAGCTATAGCGAGTTCAGAGGAAGATCGATGGATTGGTGCTAGAGGGGAAGAGATTGAATCTCTTCATAAGAATCAAACATGGAAGCTTGTTGACTTGCCTAAAGGATATAAGATAGTAGGCAGTAAATAGGTGTTTCAAAAAAAGAAGGTAATTCAGGGGTTGAGGCATCTCGATTCAAAGCAAGACTGGTCGCTAAGGGTTTTACTCAAAGGGAAGGAATCGACTTCAATGAAGTGTTTTCTCTAGTGGTGAAGTATAGTTCAATTCGAGTTTTGTAGGCTATAGTAGTTTTGCAAGATTTAGAGCTTGAGCAGTTAGATGTGAATACTGCGTTTCTACATGGTGAATTGGAGGAGCAAATCTACATGAGACAACCAGAGGGATTTATCGAACATAATAAGGAAGACATAGTTTGTCTGCTGAAAAAAAACACTATATGGTTTGAAACAGTCACCTAGGCAATGGTACAAACGTTTTGATACATACATGGTGTCAAAAGGGTTCACGAGGAGCCCATATGATAGTTGTGTGTATCATCAAAAGATGTCAGATGATTCTTATGTTTACTTGTTGTTGTATGTGGATGATATGCTTATTGTTGCTTGTAGTATGTCAGACATTGTGAAGTTAAAGAAGCAGCTTAGTGCCGAGTTTGAGATGAAGAATCTGGGTAGAGCAAAGAAAATTCTTGGTATGGTGATTATCAGGAACAAAAATTTAGGATCATTACACTTGTCTCAAAGAAGCTATATTGAGAAAGTGTTACAATGATTCAACATGTTTGATGCTAAAGCAGTTTGCATTCCATTTGCTACTCATTTCAAGTTGTCTGCACTAGAAGCGGCCAAGGACGATGCTGAGTTGGAACAAATGTCAAAGGTTCCATATGCAAGTGCAGTTGGTAGTATCATGTATGATATGGTATGCGCACGTCCTGATATTTCACATGCGGTTAGTTTAGTTAGCAGGTACATGGGATGTCCTGGGAAAGAACACTAGCAGGCAGTGAAATGGATACTTCGGTATCTTAAGAATACTGTGAACGTTGGCTTAACTTTTAACAAGACCGATATTGGTGAATCACTGAATGATGTTGCAGGATCATTGGTTGGTTTTGTTGATTCTGATTTTGCAAGTGATATGGATAAAAGAAGATCTCTGACAGGATATGTATTTACTCTAGCTGGGAGTGCGATCAGTTGGAAAGCACAATTGCAAGCTACTATAGCTTTGTCTAAAACAGAGGCAGAGTACATGGTGGTAACAGAAGCAGTTAAAGAGGCAATATGGTTGCAAGGTTTTGTGGCAGATTTGGGCTTGGATAGGACTACTACAAAAAAAAATTGTGACAATCAAAGCGCCATACACCTTACAGGGAACCAGATGTACCATAAGCGTACAAAGAACATAGATGTCAGGTTCATTTTATTCGTGATATAATATCAAAGGGAATAGTTGATGTGAAGAAAGTGTCTACACACGATAATCCAGCAGATATAATGACCAAGGCAGTATCAGTTCGAAAGTTTAGGGAGTGCCTAAACTGGATTGGTGTTCGCAGTATAGAGTGAATGCCTTATGGGCATTTGGTGAGTCAGAAAAAGAGAAGTTTCTTTGTTCATAGTGAAGAAAGGATATTCACCTCAATGGGAAGATTTGTTATGAATGAGTCGAATGGTTGCTTGACAGTGTACCGTGCTCGGCGGTACAGTTTTGTGTTATTGACAAGTTGTAATACAATGGAAGATTTTCCTAAAAAAGACTATGAGCCCATTAGGCCCACTGTCTAGTAAGTCTATTAATTCCTATAAATAGACTACTAGGACTACACAAAATACTATCTGAAATCTGTAACCTTTTCTATCATAGTGAAACTCTTTTCTCTGGCGGCGCTCGTGGACGTAGACAATTGTTGAACCATGTTAAATCCTGTGTTCATTCAAGTTTTTCCTTCACATATATTTTGTGCTTGAGCCAATTTGTGATAATTGCATAATAATTTAATAACAATGTAGATGTATGTCGTTGTATCGGTAATTAAATTAATATGTGTTAAGTTTTGAAACCATATATAAAAAAATTATTTTTTAATTTTTAATATGTTTTTAAAGAACGTTTGCAAATTACATGAATTCAGTTTTAATTGAAATTGAGAGATGCGTTCTGGTATTCACATATCATAATAAAGATTGGGCTTCAAGTTATTGATCTATTTGGCATTTACAAAAATACAACTAATGTTCAACATGTATCAATTTATGAGAAATCTACATCATTTAATATTACTTATGTTTCATCAATGCATGAGTATGCTCTTCTTCTGGTGAAACTAAAAATTCTCTACCCCTCATGAGATCTACTTGTACAAATCTGTATACTAAACTGCTAGATTTTACTTGTTTTACTTACTCGATTTTTTTACTTATTTCATAGCAAACATACATGATTTATATGAACCATGGTCAACTTAAAAAAGCTATATATGATCTTAAACAAACTGTTTGTGACTAGTTTGAGAAATTCTCTATAATTATTATTTAACTTTGATTTCTTCTAAGTAATCACGATTCAGCTTTATATATTAGATGTATGATTGCATGATGAATTCTGTTATCTCTATATGTAGATGACATGAGTATTATATGTGATAATTTTGATGGCCTTGAGGTGCTAAAATGTGATTTTACTCACCAGTTTGCAATGAGAGAATTTAATTTGCTACGTTAGTTTTTGGGTATTAAGATGGCTCAATCTATGAAAGTATATATTATTTATTAGACAAACTATATATCTGATCTATATGGGCGATAATGGTTGTCTGATAGCAAGAAGACATATATCCCTCTTGAAACCAATGTTCGATATTCTCTTATTAATTGTGTCAATTTATGTCCATTTGGGAGTTGTTCTTCGTATCTTGAGATATTGTTTTTGCACTTAGTTTTAGAGCCTCTTATTTCATTCGACATCTTCACTCGAGTTATGTGCCTATAGTGATGTTAATTGGGATAACGATCCTCATGATCATAAATATACCACTAGTTTGTATGTTTCCTATGAGATTCATTAATCTCATGGAAAATCAAGAAACATGATGTTGTTTCCAGATATCCGACCAATGCTAAGTATTGCGCTATGAACTTAAATACATGAGAGATTGTTTAGTTATGGTGGCATATTGCAGATATGATTATTAACATTACTTAGCCCACTTATTTAATTTATGATAACAAACGTACCATGAAAATTGTAAATAGTATACTTTCATTATAGGATAAAAATACGTTGAGTTGATTATCATTTTACTCATTATCATCTTTAGTTCGCGACCATTTTGCTTTCATATATTCTATCAGTTTTGCAGGTTGTTGGTATTTTTAGAAAGGCTCGGTCGGCATCTTAGTTGTGTATTTTATGTGAGAAACTTCCAATGTTTATTACTGTTTCATTATATGTTTAAGGGAGAACGGTAGCATTATAGCCAGATATTTATTTGGGTCACTAACCCATTAGGTTATTGGACCGATAGGTAAACTGGAGTTTCTCATCCGTTCAGATTTAAATTATCCAAACTGTTGTAATTATAAGTCAAAATAAGTAAACACGATCAATAATTAATTTATTAGAATTGCTAGTAATTGTCTTATTAAACATATAATGGAAATACTAGTGAAGAACAAGTGATCAAGAAAATCTAGGGTTTTATTAATAAGAATAATGTTTCATATAAATAACCTAAGTTACATATATATATATATATATATATATATATATATAGAATAATAGCCTAATGGACTAGTAGGATAAATAGGTAATTGGTTATATTGTAGACCTTCACCCTCAAACTCACAATGTAATAGTAATATGTACTTAGAGCTTGTCACACATACATTTTTTTAGATATCAAATGAACTTTTGTGAATATATCAGCAACCTGCAAAACTGATATGGAGGAATAAAAGCGAGATATCTCAAGCTGAAGATGATGACGAGTGAAAAAACAGTCAATTGCGTCCTCTAATAAAAAGCTGAATTATTTACAATATTTGTGGAACTTTTATTATCACAATGTAAGATAATATGGTGGGTAATGTTAACCTCCCATATATGTAATACCCCATTATAACTTAACAATCTCACATGTAGTCAATGCTACAACACAATAATTCAGCCTCGATAAAATATCTAGAAAACAACATCATGTTTCTTCTTTTTCTATGAAATTAATGAATCTCTAAGAAAAAAATAGAAACTATTGGTGGGATTTATGATCACAAGGATTGTTATCCCAGTCTGCATTACTATAGGCACACCGTTTCAGTAAAGACTTCAAAAGAAACAGAAGTCTATGAAATTGAATGCCACGAAGATATCTTAATATATAAATAACAAGTCCATAGAATACAAGAGTATGAGGAGTAAAAAAATGACTAACTACATAAATAACATGTATATCCTCTTGAGTAACTATAAGATAAACCACGCTCTCTACAAGACTAGGATACAAAGCTAGGTCTGATAAAACAATAATATCAATTGAAAAATATCGAGCATTAGTTTTAATAAGGGCGTATGTCATATGGTTATCACATGGATACACTGGCTCAAATGAATCAAATATATATATTCTGGAAAAAAAAATATAACATTTTTTAGATCGAGCCATCTATAGTAAAAAAACTAACGTAGGAATCTCAAGTTTTTCATCGCAAACTGATGAGACAAATCATGTTTTGGTACCTTGATACCATCAAAATCATCACGTATAATTATCATACCGTCTATATATAGAGAAAAAATAATTTGACATACACTCGTAGATCTGATACATAAAGTCGGATCGTGATTACTTGATAAAACATCGAGTGTAATAATAATTATAGAGAATTTCTCAAACCAAGCATGAGAAGTTTATTTGAGACTATGAAACTTTCCAAAGTTGAGAAACTTCACCAGATTGGTAAGAAAAGCCTGAGGGAGGAGTCATACTACTCCTTATGAAGATCACCGTGTAGAAACACATTTTTAACATCCAATTTAAAGATCTTCCACCTCTAAACATATGCAATAAAAATAAAGGTTCAAACTATCGTCATTTTCACCACTTGGGTAAAAGTCTCCTGATAATCCATACAATATTTATGCACATACTCTTTTGTTATAAGACGAGTCTTACACCTCTCAACAGATCCATTATATTTTGTTTTGATTTCAAAAACTCAATGAGAAATAGTTATATGTTTACCAACTAGAGGTTCACCCGTATTTTATGTATGAGTATGATAAAGAACAGTAAGTTCTTCATCCATAATACTATACCAACGAGGATTAGAAAAAAGAATTATACGATTTAGGTTCATATAAAATATGTATACTAACTATGAAAGATATTAACAAAGGTGAGTAAAAAAAATAATAAAATCTGACTCTTATATATACTTACCTTTATGAGGAAATATCCAATGTCTTTAAACGACCAATTTATTGTTTTTGAATATCCACAGTATATAAATCAATTATCATCAATGTATACAAATCAATTATCTCTAAAATTGTTGGCTATTTAATTTGGAGGTGACAAAAAATAGTTTGGAAGCCCTCGATTCTTATGAAAAAATGACCAATATACCATTTTGTTATTTATGCGATAGTTCCCTCGATTATGTTAGCAATATAATTATATATGGCCATTTTATTCTTGTGATAAATAATAAACTATTCCATTTTTAGCAATTCTCACATCAATCAATTAACTTTTACGTTTAGATTTAGGTAAAACTCTCAATTTTTGTGTAACTCGGTGAGCAAACAAATCAATTGTATTTTGCTAAAAAAACATTATCGTCATAAATCAATACAATCTATTATTGCAATCAATTAACATGTTTTATTTGATAATTTTAACAATCAAAGTATATTTTATTTCTCTCAAACCAAACACAAATGAACAAAGCTCTAATACTATGAAGAATAAGAAAAACTGCAGATGGTAAGACTTTTATTAATAAGAATAGTGTATCACAGAAATAAAGTAAGTTACAAATATATAAAACGATAGCCTAATATACTAATATGTCAAACAGTTAAAAGACGATATTGCTAACAACTAGTTGGTTTGATGTAGGCTCATGAGGGATGACTGACCAATCTAATATTTTAACTATTAGCCTTTAAAAATCCAATAAATTATGTTCCCTCACAAATACAAGACCAGTAAATTACAATAGTAATAGGTTTGGATTAAATTAATTAGAAAAGAAACTTTATTAAGAACTTACATCTAAATATATCCACTAATAAATCCAAGTAAATTTATAAATATATCAAAAAAAATATTATATTCACATGTCGTCTATAAAAAATACTTTTTCTTGAAAAATAATAAAATTATAAAATACAAGACTACATATATTGCTACCAGAATCTATAAAATGTATATAACTTCCATTTATTTAGATGGATGTAAACTAACAAAATTTATATTTTGAATGAAAAGCCATAATTTTTAGTAGCAACTTTTCTACTATCGGTATAAATATATAAATAAAATATACTAATATTTTTTTAGTATTCTTATTGATAAAACTATATTTTTTCAAGAGAATATATTTCTTATTTATACGAAGTTTATGACGAGATAAATGAACAATTCAAAGAGATGACGAGGGATTAAATGAGAAAAGTAACAAGAGTACAATTCAGAGTAATGATGAGGGTCTCATTCAGAAATATAATGAAATGATATTCATAAATATGACGAGATGATTGTTTGAATACTAATGAGGGCTTAAATCATAAATATGATGAGGGTATAATTTGGAATAATGACAAAGGTGAAATTAGAGTTGTAACGAGATAAAATCAGAACCATGATGAGGCAATTAGGGATGGCAATGAGCCGTCCGCGGGCCGGGTCCGGCCGGCCCGCTTGAGCGCGCTTTTTTTGCACTTGAGTCCGAACCCGGCCCGACCCGCTTCCGGGCTCATATTTTCAAACCCAAACCCGCCCGTTAATGTCCGCCGGTCAACCCGGCCCGACCCGCGGACATTAATTTTAATATTTTTTAAATATTTTTTAATTTATTTTAAATATATTAATTTATTTTTTAAAAATATTACTTATATTATATATAGAAATATTATTTTTATATATATTTTATGATTTTCGGGTCAGAACGGGCCGGACAAATTTGAAACCCGAACCCGGCCCGGCCCGGTTGCGGGTTATATTTTCTGAACCCGAACCCGGCCCGTTCTAAGTTCGGGCCGGACAAAACCCGGCCGGGTCGGGCAGGGCCGGGCCGGACCGGACACCACCCGAATTGCCACCCCTAGAGGCAATAAATTATTATTATTATGAGAGTATACACTAAAATTATGATGAGAGGTCAAATTTTAAGCATGACGATGATATTATTTGAAGACACGTCAGCACCACGTCAGATATGCACCTCTATATACGTGGCAATTCATAATAGGTGTGAAAGGAAGTTTGTTAGACGGTTATAAAAGAATGATACGTGTAAAATAATGAGTGGAGACATGTGTAATTAAGTAATTGGCAGAATATTTATGTAAACCTATAAATATGGGATAAAATCTTTTTTGAATAACTCATCATATTTTTCTAATACAAAGAATTTATGATATATTCATTTTCTTTGTTGATTCTAATTTATTACTTTGGTTAAGTATTTGGAGAGAAATTCTCTTAAAACATTTGGCATCATATGTGGGAACGAGTATTTTATTTTCAAAGTTTATTGTTTTGTTTATCGATGGTGATGACACGATCAAGAATGGAAATAGCATATCCTAGAGGCCATTCAATTCAAGGTAATAGGGCGGTGATTCCTTTTATGGTGTTGAATTCTCCTATTATGAAGAAATGATAGGGTTAAGGAATCAATATTTAGGTGCAGCTGGTTTGGAGCAATGAACTCTTGAAGTGATGGTGGAAGATCAAACTCAGCCAGTTGGTATGGTGTCTGGAATAAACCGTGTACATTGGAACTGATGTCCAATGATTTGTTCTTCCTAATTTTCAAGGTAAAAATCTCGCGAGTCAAGATATACCTATGAATATTTCTAATGTTTAACTTTTAGAAGCTCAAATTGAAGAGATGAAATATTAATAAGTTAAAGTGAATCAGTTACAAGCTCAGAAAGAGCAAAAAAGTCAGGTTAGATATAAAAAATCATCAGATGTATTACATTGTTAACTGAGAAGTTTGCATTGAAAAGTAAAAAGAGACACGCATGGAATAAGGAAGGTTCTAATGTGAATTGTGATGAAAAGGTTACAGAAATAGAAAGTGACTATTAAATGTACAAAGAAATAAAAGGTGATAAGGATATAATAAATGAGGAGTAAAAATAATTACTTCATAATTGGTCAAATGATTAATTTATAAGTATGAGAGAATGTAAATATAAAGGACTAAATGTGTAATTTATGAGGAATATGTTTGTACTAAGTAGTAAAGTTAGATGGAGTATGGACGTAACAAACAAAATCGGTTACATGTAACCGCGTCACCTATAAATACTTGTACTTTTCTTGGAACGAGGATGATTTGGCACTTGGTACTTTTGACTACTTTCTCTTTTTTAAATCTTAAGCAACTTTCTCTTTTTTAAATCTTGAGCAACTTTTAAATCTTGAGCAACTTTCTCTTTCTAGAAACCCTCCTTACAAATCTCTTTAGACCTCTCTTTCTCCCCATAAAATATTCATACTTATCATTGGCGACCATAGTGGAAGACCCATTTAGTACTGATATAGAGAAGACTGCGAACATACTGATTTCTAACCAAGGTATCGGAATTAGGTCAAATGGATACTCAAATTGAATATTTCGACAAGCCCGTCAGATTTCAAAATTGTGACGTTGTCACAAAGTTTGATACCCAAATTTGACCCGTAAAGCCTTCGAAAACCAGTTTTAATAGTTTAGCGTTAATTTTATTTATTTATTTTATTTTAAAACATTTATGTAATTTGCCTTATTTGGAATTAGGGTTTTGGGTAATGTTATATAAAGCATCATATATCCTATTTTACCGTCAAACTTTGATTAATAGAATTTTGACATTATTTCTTTGAGTCTCTCTTATTCTCTAACCTAGGGTTAGGGTTTTATCATTGTTTCTTTGTTCGAATCTTCCGCCACGCCATCAGTTGGTATCAGAGACCAACAATTCCTGCTATGCAGATACATAAATCATGTCCTGGGTACCTCTTGATTTGAAGGTTAGAATATAGAACGACATCTTCCAGTCTACCTGCACAATTGGAGAAAGAATTTGCAAGTTTGTAATTGATTCAGATATCTATGAGAATCTGATTTCAGAGGAGGCTATTCAGAAACGGGCGTTGAAGACGGAAGCTCTTCCATACCCGTACATACTGTCAGGATTGATAAAGTACACTGAGGTAACAGTCTAAACACTGTGAAATTGTATTTTCTATTGGTAATTACAAAGATACAACATGGTGTGACATAGTTCATATGGATGTTTGTCATCTAGTTTTAGGACTTCCATGGCGATTTAAGAGAAATTCTACTTATGATGGTAGAATGAGTAGATATAATTTTGTAAAAGATGGTTGCAAGTTTATATTGGTGTCATCTAGAGTAGTGTATCCAAAACCACCACCAGTTAAGGATTTTCATGCTCATACTGCACCAGCTACCGATCTTAGCTGTGATGCTACAACTGTGTCTAAGCCCGTGTTTGACAAACCAGTCTATGATAAAAATATTTTTGAAGATGTATCTGGGCCGGTATTTGACAAACCAGTCTACGATGAGTATGATGATGACTGGGATGATGAAGATCTAATTGATATTGAGAAGAAACTTGTAGATCGAGATATTGTCTCAGGCTTCAGTTACACCAGATTACATCGCTTCAGACCTTCTATTGAAGAAGGACTGTAAAGTAGCATCTTTCATTGTGGAGATGCATCTTCTATGTATTTTATGTTATCCTAAAATTAAACGTTTGATTCGGTTTTCTGTGTATACATGTTGTCGTATTGGAAAACAGAAGATGATATTTTGTGTTTGAGATTATGAATAAATTGATAAAAGAATAGTGTTTTAATGGATAAAAGATTAGGTTTTGTAATAGAACCCGGAGGAGTTTTGGGTGATGGTTGGGGAAATAAAAGAAAGAGTTACAAGTTAAAAGTAGAAGATTGCAGTGTTTTGAATCTGCTGGCAGAAATATACTCTGCAGAACTTGAGAAACCATCTACTATTCAACAAAGAGGAATTGTTCCTTTCTGTAAGGATTTTGATGTGATACAACAAGCACAGTCTGGAACTGGAAAAACAACAACTTTTAACACGTGAAAGGGTGATTTTGTGCTTGGTAAATGGGTTGAAAAAGCAGAAATAGAACAAGTGGGTGGAGTATATCATGTTACTGTTGAGCATAGTAATGTCGATGACATGGTAAAGAGGGACAAAGCTGAGAAACCACTTCTTGACAAGAGTTGCAGCATTCAGATTCTCACCTCTCACACCCCTATCCTGGTACCAGTTGAAATCAACGGTGAACATGCCAATGTTTTTATAGTTCTGTCAATGTTTCAGCATTCCGAATTCGAGGTCGAAATCTTTCCAACCGGGGAAGAATGATGTAGCGAAGACTGCAAGCAGACTGATTTCTCTCCCAGATATCAGAATTGGGTCAAACAGGTACTCAAATCGAAGATTTCGACGAACCCGTCAGATTTCAAAAATGTGACGTTGTCACAAAGTTTGATACCTAAATTCGACTTGTAAAGCCTTTGAAAACCAGTTTTAATAATTTAGTGTTAATTTTATTTATTTATTTTATTTTAAAACATTTATGTAATTTACCTTATTTGGAATTAGGGTTTTGGGTAATGCTATATAAAGCATCATATACCCTATTTTACTGTCAGACTTTGATTAATAAATTTTTTATATTATTTCTCTGAGTCTCCCTTATTCTCTAACCTAGGGTTAGGGTTTTATCGTTGTTTCTTTGTTCGAATCTTCCGCCACGCCATCAACTACCCTAATTTGAGATCTAAAACCATAACAATATGTGATCAGATAACAGAAGTACTACGGATGCAGAAGCTCAGATTGATCTAGCAATATTTGTGGAATGAGAGGTAGTAGAATCACGTTTGGGTAAAGAATAAATTCGAGGTGGAATACAAGTAAATGATCTACACGATCAGTCTAATATTGATGATCGGATGAATAAGTTATTAGAACGAATAGATGATTTGAATGACTAGCTTGATAAGAGGGAACAGCTAGTTAAAACTGGTAGGTTACGATCCTAGGTACAATGAGTAAACTAGAAGAGAGATTTGGAAGACCAATCTAATGGGTCTCACAATGTTCACCGAGTAAAGGAAGATCGTCAAGAAGTATAATTTCAGTCAGAAAAGGGATACCACTCCTATAGGAAGGAGAAGAAAGACAAGTATCGATATATTCTGGCAGATACAAGTGAATCTTTTGGATCGAATTCTGAGGAATTCTCTCAAAGTCTTGAAAAATGTGATTCTTACAGACGAGGAAAGGACAAGCGTTCTTTGCAAAAGCATGATATTCATCCTCAAAAATCTTAGAAGAGATATAAAGTCTCAAAATCCAGACGAACCTAAACTTGTGAATTAAAATCCACTCTTCGAGTATAATGTGGACAATCAATACACTAATCCAATAGATCAAGTTTTGTACGCGATTATAGAAAGTGGCATAAGAGGTAATCAATACAAGCAAAGAATTTATTGGAGGACTTTTTATTTATCAGCTGAGATAAGATTGATACCACTTCTGAAGCGTTTTGACATAACTAAAATAGATTAGTTTGATGACACACAAGATCCTGACGACCATATTGAATAATATAAAAACTATATGATAAATTTTGAGGACAATGACAAGCTAGTGTGTAGGAAATTTTAACAAACTTTCAAGGCCACAACCTTGAAGTGGTACAATAGGATATCGAGGCGACCGATAACCAACTTTAGGCCCTTCTATACAGCTTTCCGAAGGCAGTTTGTGCGGAGCAACGAAATGTGAGCTAATGAGGATCCTATAATTGAATACAAACAGGTTGTTGGATAAAAAATAAAATATTATACTATACACTTTGTGTTAACCAAGACAGAGTTAGACGAATGTGATGAGAATGTAGCATATGCGGCTTTAAGATAAGGATTTCTCCCTGGATATTTAGCAAATAAAACTACAAGGAGAATGACATTAACTTTTGGAGTTTTAATGGCTTAAGTAGATGCGAAAATTAAAGTGGATGAATTAGCAAAGGTTCGGACTAGACCTAGTTTATCTTAGAGGAACTCAAGACAAGGAAATGCTCCCATCAAGTAGGGTTATCAAGGTATTACCTCACATCATCAAGGACCATCGCGACCAAAGGTATCCACTAGTTGACCTCATTGATCAGGACCATAACAGCCTTCTAGCTAACAGCCACCTTGGGTTAAGTCAGATCAATGGGTAAGACCTATGTATTTTTCATATTTGGAAAAAAATACAGCAAAAAGCTTTAAAAGAACTAAGAACTATGTTAATCCATCGATAAATAAACCAATGGAGGAGCGCAATAATAAAATTTGTAAATACCACAATGACGTTGGGCATGGCACTGCAGATTGTATAACTCTAAATAAAGAAATTCAGACTCTGAAAGAGAATGGTAAGCTGACAACTTTTATTAAAGAAGAGTAAAGTGTGAATTCAACTTCGAAACATGAAAATACATTACTAATTACTGAGCCTAGGGAGGGAATTGATGTGTCTTTGGAATATATTGATCCAAATCCATATCAAACGGTAGTGGTACAAGGAAGAGTTCGAAGCTTATGTGAATATTTTGAGTCTTTGGGGATCTTCAGAGGAGATCTTATGGCTGGAAAAACTAGCAGTTCTCAGAAGAGGCATGTGGTGAGTATGACTACTCAGTTAGAAGGAGGAATGTCTGCCCATCTTGATGGAAAGAGTGTTATGCCGTTTATCTTATTTGATGAAGACAATTTAAGAGGAATAGTTAGTCCTCATAAGGATGCAGTAGTAATCATAATGGAAATAATGGGCACCTAGTTAATGAAGTTTGATGTAGATTGACACATGTAATGCATGAGAATGAGGCGTTCAACTTATTTATTAGTTTCTATTAGCTTTTATACTATTCTAGAAGTCAGTTTTATACTCCATATGAATTTTGAGGAGCCACAAATTCTAAATGAAGTAAATGGTAAAACAAATATATGATCAATAAATATCCGAAGAAAAGCGGATCTTTCCTCCCAAAAGGTATAGTTAAGGTTATCCAGGACAACACTTTAGTGAAATTCTGATGAGAAGCCTCTCATATAACATTTTAGAGCATTTCCAACAAGAAGATAGAATATGGCTCATACACAATAATGTTTAGTCATTCCTCGAGATTCTTTGTCGGGACTGGGGGGTTACTGATAAGGATATAAATAAATGAGGAGTAAAAATAATTACTTTATAATTGGCCAAATAATTATCTTATAAGTATGATAGATATTTGGTATAAAATGTAAATATAAAGGACTAAGTTTGTAATTTATGAGGAATATATTTGCACTAAGTAGTAAAGTGAGGTGGAGTATCCATGTAACAAACCAAGTTTGTTACATGTTACCACGTCACCTATAAATGAGTGTAATTTTCTTGAGAATGAAGATAATTTGACACTTGGTACTTTTGACTAATTTATGTCTCTAAATTTTGAGCAACTTTCTCTTTCGAGAAACTTTCATTACAAATCTCTTAAGACCTCTCTTTCTCTTCAGAAAATATTCATAATTAAAAAATAAAATGAGGTAAAGAATCAAACAAAGATAAATATAGAACAGATATAAGGTACAGGTTAGTCAAGTAGCATGGAATCAAAGAAAGTAAAGGAAATGATGTAATACAATATAACAAGGAAAAACCAAAAATGGTAAACTATATGTTGCAAAACTCATCAATCATTAGTTGTATTTTGAACTAAAATTTCATGGGAAATTTGGTCCATATCGCATGGAAACTTATGATGGATTGGGTGATCCAGAGAATCATTTGAAGCAATTTAGAAAAATGATTATGGGATTCAATGCTAATGACAGATTATTATGTACAGATTTTTCAATGATATTTATGGGACATGCATTGGAATGGTTTAATTCTTTAATTAAGAGGAGGTTTAAACGTTTTGACGATATTTAGCATGAATTCATAAATAAGTTTGTTGGAAATAAATCATACAAGAAGTATAAGGATTCTATAATGAATTTATATCAAAGAAGAGGGGAACTATTTAAAAGTTATGTTCAAAGGTTTGTACATGAGTTGAATGCATTAGCAAATTATAAGGAAGATATAGCAGTTGATGCTTTAAAAAAGGTTTAACTTTGGAAGGAAAATTATATGAATATCTTGCTAGATTTCCAATTAAAACTATGAGAGATATTTTGGCATGGGGAGATCAGTTCATTCACGTTGAAGATTCCAAAAGTGAAGCAATATGTTCTTCTGAATTTCAAGATTTAAAAGTTGTGTTTGGGGATAAGAAAAAAAATTTCTTTTATTGATAATCTAGTTCGAAAGTACACACCTCTAACTCAAAATATTACCATAATTATTGATCAAATGGAAGATAAAACAAAATTTAGACCACATTGTCAAATGTTTGTGCCTCACAATGGAAGATTAAAAGTATTTTTTTTTGCATAGCACAATGACCATAGACATTTGACGAGCGATTATTTTCAATTAAGAAATGATGTAAAATGTTGATTGATAATAGAGAAATGGTTGAATTTATTTAAAAAAAAGTAAGGTGAGGAGCGAATAAAATAGTGAGGAGTTGCATAAAAATTAGCCTGCTGCAAATAGGGATGATAAGAGAAGCAATGGTTGTTTACTATTTCTGGAGAAGATACTCTTTCACGGACAAGCTCTAGTTCTAGGAAGATGCATACAAAATATTTAGGCGTACATCTGATTGATAATTCATCATATCTTACAAACTTATTTTTCACCGATGATGTTTTATGAGGGGGTTATTATGCCCCATGGTGATGATTTGATTGCTTGTTTGGAATTTGTTATAGTTAATAAGGTTTTGATTGGCAATGGGAGTTCGGTAATATCATTTTTAAGAGTAGTTATGATAAGATGGTGGGGGTACCGTCATTTATGCATACTAAGAAGTAGTTGGTAAGTTATGATGGTAAGACATTAAGTTGTGTTGGGGAAATTGAATTGTATGTAACTAAAGGGTATGGTCGGACAGAGAAAACTGTGAAGACTAGGTTACTGATTAGTGATGTTCCAAATCATTATAGTGTTATTATGAGTCGGTCATGATTACACATAATAGAAGCTACAACTTCAATGTTTCGTCAGTGCCTAGAGTATTATGTTCGAAATTTTGTTGGCGTAATTATAGGAAGTCAAAGAACATGATGGGATTTCTATGCAATTTGTTTAGATATTCATAAGTTTTCATTCTAGAAATTAGAGGGTCGTTCATCAAGTGAAGAATTTTATTGTAGAAAAGAGGTTGACGACCCCATATGTCAAAAAATTATTTGGTTTCTCCAGAAATATTGATCTTCGCGATCAAAAGGTTAACCTTTGTATCTAAATTTTTATTTTTCTAATCACGCGGTTAGTTCGGTGTTGATTAGGGAAGTGGATAAAGTTCAGCTGTCGGTTTACTATGTCTGGAAAAGTTTAATTGGTGCTGAAAAAAGTATTTGAATGTAGAAATGTTAGCTTTATGTTTGGTTGTATCTACGTGAAATGTGAGACCTTATTCTCAAATTCATATTATCATTGTTAGAACTTTTTTCCTTTGAACAATGTGTTGGAAAAATATGATGTTTTGGGAAGGCTCACAAGATATTCATTCCAATTATGAGAGAATGAGATTGTGTTTGAGCCTTGAACTGCGATTAAGGTTCAAATGGTAGCGGATTTTATCAGTGATTTTTTTTAGGAAAATTAAATGGTGACGAAGGTGATCAATTAAATTAGCAAGAGAATTTGAATGGGTAATTGAAATGGAGAGTGTCAGGAGTTAGTATAGGTGGAATCAGGGTTATTTTGAAAACATCATTTGGTGAAAAAATTAAACAATATAAGAAATTTGGTTTTGAGGTAAGTAAGAATAACGATGAATATGATGTTGTTTTAGGGGGGTGAAATTAGCTCATATTTGTGTGGTCGAAAAATGATTCAGATTAATTTATATTCTAAATTGGTGGTAGGTCAGACGAATGGTGTTTATGAAGCCAAACATGAAAGTACGATGGAATATCTAGAGGTTTTGAGGGAATGAATGAAGAATTTTAAAAAAGTGAATTTTAAGCAAGAATCTCGTCTTGTTATTTCATATGCTAATTTATTGGTAAAATAGTTATAACGATGGATAATACTTTGGTGATTGTTCAAGAAAGGTCATTTGTTACCGGGGTAGATAAATACTTGGAGTTTTTTACAGTTGATATGGTTAATGATTAGATGAAAGAGTACTTGTTAATTTTTAAAGCTCATCTAGTTCTTGAGGTAAAAGCCAAGACTCGTGCTCTGAGAATTCGTGCGGTAAAGTATATAATTCTTAATGGGGTACTTTATACAAAAGGTTCTAGAAGGATTGTATTTCGTTGTTTGAGTAGGGAATAAGAATTACTTGTGTTGCGAGATTTTCATGAAGGATTTTTCGAGGCCTATTGTGGATATAAGAGTTTATTAGACGTTTTCTCTTAGTGGGATTTTACCGGCCAAAATTGGCAACTGACGCAGAGGCCATGGTTCAACGGTGTAATGGTTTCCAGTTGTATGCTAGAATGAGTCATTTGCCGAGTGAGCCTATGAGTGTGGTCCCATTGCCTTGTCCTTTTGATAAGTGATGAATTAATTTGATGAGTTATTTACCGATGACCACGGTAAAAGGTAGTTTTTTGTAGTGTTTGTTCGTTAATTTATCAAATGGGTTAAGATAAAGGCTTTGTCAACAATTAGAGGGCATGAAATATGTGAATTTTTGAAGGGCCATATTTTGTCGCGATTTGAGATTCCAAGAATATTGATGATAGATAATGGCCTTGGGTTGCAAAATGAAATAATGACAACATTTTCAAAACATATTGAATTGAGCAACATTTTCAACATTTTAGTATCTGCAGACTAATGCGCAAATTGAGGTAACGAATAGAACACTTGTTGACATGATTAAAAAAGGTAGAGGAAGCAAAAAATAAAGTGGCCAGATAAACTATTCAAGGTATTAAAGGCTTATAGAACAACTACCAAAGTTTCAACAAGAGAAAATCTATTTTCGTTAGTATATGGAATGAAGGTTGTGGTTCCAGTAGATGTATTTATTCCTAGTTATGGGATTCACTAATATTCAGAAGAATATAATATTCAAGGGAAAATATTTTAGTATATTTAATTGAAGAGATTCGTTATCAAGCAAGCGTCAGAGCATAACATTGTAAGAGTCTGATGAAGAGTAGATTTGATGCAAAGTTGAGGCAGAGAAATTTTAAAGACGATGATTTGGTTATGAAGAAACTCTTCGAAGGGACAAATGATAGAAATTCAAGAAAATTAGCTCCAATTTCGGAAGATGCATATAAATTTGTTTCTAAGGGTTGTCATGGGGCATATAGATTGTAAGATTTGTATGGAAACATGTTGAAGTATCCTTGGAATATTTAAAATCTGAAGGTGTATAAAGAAAATTTATAAGTTTTGATGTTGACTCTTTTTCTTTTCTAGTGGCGCTAGAAGGTTTTTTAGTGAGACATTGTAAAGATCTTTCATTAATAAAGTTCATTTTTCTATTTGATTTAATATTTCGAATGGATTAACAGTATCACAACCTAGAGAAGAATACAATATATAACAAACAATCATATCCAGTAAATGAACAAACGGCTATGGTTAATTAATGAAGCCTATAGTTGAAAACCGAAAGGTTACGCAAGTTACCCATACTCTTTCTTGGATTGATTATATAATAAGTGATTATAGTTAAATAACCAAACCTGAGGTTAAAAAAACCGAAAGTTTATGCAAATATATCATATTGTGTCGTCACTTAATTGTCAAATAAACGATTATGGTTAAATAACCAAACCTAAGGTTGAAAAACTGAACGGTTATGTAAGTAGGTCATACCCTCTCCTCGTTTAATTACCAAATACGAAATTATATTTAAATAACCAAGTCTAAGGTTGAAAAATTGAAAGGTCACGCAAAAAGGACATATTGTGCCCTAACTTAATTGTCAAATTAGCAATGGTATTTACAAAGTTAAGCGTTATAGTAAAAAACATGAATGCTATGCAGGTAGTCATATTTATCAGTGACATAAAGTATTTACATGTACCAACTACGTTATAAAAAAATCATTGTTTTTTGAGGGATTATTCTAGTGGTTATTGGGATTAGGTATAGTAGTGGTATATAAGTGGTATATTATTCATACATTTATTTCTCATGAAAATTATTTTTTGCATTATCTTTCATGAGCTCGTCTTTATTGGTTTATTTTGTGTTTTGTTCTTGTAAAGATAATGGCTTTTTAGGATGATTAGGTCGATCTTCTTTGAGTAGTAATTTCTATAATTCTCATAACTAAATAGTTTGATCTATAGCTATGGTTGATTAAACAATCTCTTTTTGAAACTCACTGATCAAAACCTCAACTACTGTGAATGTAGCTTTTCTCTCTAATTTATGATTGTGAAAGTAATACGGTCAATATTTTTTTATCTTTTGGAATTCTACGTATTTTTGTTCCTGAATATAATTTAAATTTTGTTGAAGCATGATGATTTCATATTTAAAAGAACATACATGATTAATCAAAGAATTGATTTCAACATTGAATTTTTTATTTTGTTCAGAGAGAATGGTGTTTTGCGAGATCATATTGGTATTATGAGTCGCTAAAGTAGTACCTTGTTTGATTAGCTCTGCATTCTTAGTAAGTATTTTGGGTTTCTCTACATTAATAGCATCTCAATTCAGCTTCAAGAGTGGTAAGATATTTCTCAACAATCATTGTTTCTCTTTACAACTTATCATAAACTTGTTTTATCTTTTGTAATATTTGTTAAAAGCCAATCAAATCTCTTTTTTGTTGCTTTGAGTCAATCAAAAAAAATCAGGTTGGAAATTGGCCATAACATCAATATCATCAGGATTCATTGTTATATAGGCAAGTGTCATAAAGTTGTGAATACTCTAGCAAGTATGAAAATTACGTATAATCAGTTAATTTTCAAAGTTAGGAAAAAAATAATTTAACATTGAAGACCAACCTCAAGCTGAATATCAAACTATCATCATAAGATATCTGAGAAATTTATATTATTGTATCGAGCCATGTTAGGGTTGTGTGACAGTTGACAGAGATCAACAAAGTTGGAGAAGAGACTGAGATATAAATTGGAGAACCGATGTTTCGTTATGTGGTTAGTACTCGGCAAGTGTTGGGATTCCGAGTATATGAAATTTTTTATTTTAAGGTCTCGGTTGATGGGTGTTCGGTCAGATGTGTGTGGCTTAAGAGAAAATTGTGTATGATGTGGCAATATTCTTCTTTCTTGTTTCTTTGTTAGTAGGGACAGATAAATAAGTTAAGGGTTTCTTTGAAGTCTGAGGATCTTCTTTTTTGGAATTTTGAGCAAAGGTGTCTTTCTTGTGGTTTGGTTTTATTTTTGTTTCTTTTGGAGGGGTTCAATATTGAGCAGATGGTCATATCTTCTTCATTCAAAGATATATCATTTGTTTGATAAGGGCTTTTGGTTTGAGATATGTTGATCGGTGCAACGTTTTTTAATGTGGTGGTTGAGTTGGTTACAGTAGTATTTTTCTTTAGAGAATGCTTTTATGAGGAAATCTTTTGCTACTTTTCCCATCTCTTATTATTTATTTTTGGTACGTTCAAGCCAACACCATGTGGATGTGCAAGGGTACGATGACTTTCTCTGGATGTGCAAGGTAATTTAAAAAAATATTTAAGATATTTAAAAGGATCAAATGAGCAATACAGTTGAATAGTAAATACCCTATCTTACGTGTTTTCATCCATCTTCACTCTATCTGACCAAATCCATCAAAGTAATTTCTAGATTTCCAATTTCGAGTTGCATAAATAAAGCTAGTTTTCCAGTGGTGGTCGGATGATGGTACATTGATAATTTGAAGTAATTCTGTTATGGTTAAAAAATAGAAAGGGTTATTATGAAGCTTTTCAATTTTCACACTAGATAGGAAAACTTTAAGTGGAATTTTGATATCTAGCATAAGAGAACTTAATAGAACGCTAAGAAGGACATGTTACCAATTGGTTGTTAGTTGAGTGATATTATTTCTAACATGCTTGAAGATATTAGTAATATAAATATGAAAAGGTAATTGTAAACCCCATTCAAATTAAGCTAAGAAAAAACAGATTTCATATCCAACAATATGATAGGGTAAGTCACCAACTCTAAGGTGGTGATTGGTTATATAATCTCGGATGTCATATTCAAATCTAAACATTCATTGATCGTTTTTTAGACATATATTTATAAGGCTTAGATTAGTTGCTGACAAAATTCTTGCGAGAAATCTGAATTTTCAAGTTCATTTGTTGGTAATTCTTATGAGTCTAAGTTTATGACTTCTTCCTTATGAGTAAATTTTGGGGTGGTTTTTATTTTGGCATATTTTCTGTGAGTACTAGCCATTTTCAATAAAGAAGAGAGAGATGATATCAATGAATCCTTGAGATTAGAAGGATGAAGTTTGATTTTTTTTAGTTTGGCTTTCAAAAAAGGATAGTTTTTCAGAAATTCTAAGTGAGTGGTTTTGAGAATGCTAGTTTTTAAACTACATTAGTGGATAATGTTTAGAAAAAAAAAAGAAAAAAGGCTGATTGCTTTTGACTGATATTGTGGAAGTTTGTGTTCTGTAGAGATGATGTCGCTAGTTTTGGAGATGAAGATATTTTTAGTGAGAGAGACAACCTTAGGGAAAATGAATAATGGAAAGATATAGAGTTGCTTTTTAGTGGATAAAATGGTTAATTCGATAGAAATAGTTACCGCTAGATTAAAAAATATTAATGGTGAGATATGTGTTTAAAATTCAAAGTGATAGTAGTTTGTTATTAGAAAAATTGATTAAGTTTTTGATGCTTTGTTGTGTGATACTTGCCCATTTGGATGCACATGTGTATATATATTATATTGGAATAACTAAACATTTTCTTTTATGCTTTCTATATTTTTTACAAAATAAAATAATTAATTAATCAATTTTCAAGAACTATATTATGTCAAGAATTTAAACGAATATACCACGAGAGACGAAAGAACAATTAAGAGTAATAACGATGGATAAAATCAGAATGATGACGAAGTTCCCGTTCAGAAACATAATGGGATAGAATCATAGATATGACGAAATTATTGTTAGAATATTAACGATAATTTAAATTAAAAATATAATTTAAAATAATAAAAAATATACAAATTATATTGACGAGAAGAAATAAATTAGATTCACGACGAACTGACGAAGCCATAAATCAAGAAAAGTTAGTTTCATAATGGAATTTAAAGACCTGTAAGTTAGTTTCATAGTGCAATTTAAAGACGTGTTGACGCTAGATAGGCGTGTTTAAACCCATGGCAGTTCACAATAAATATAAAAAC
Source organism: Limnanthes douglasii subsp. nivea (assembly GCA_036936605.1). Taxonomy (NCBI): domain Eukaryota; kingdom Viridiplantae; phylum Streptophyta; class Magnoliopsida; order Brassicales; family Limnanthaceae; genus Limnanthes; species Limnanthes douglasii. Next base: position 196,960,856 of record JAUPFV010000005.1, on the reverse strand, counting down.
AAATATGTTACAATATTATAATAAAATTATAAAATAATGATCGAATACAAATATAATTAAATAATTGATAAAACATATGTATGACCCTTCAAATTTTTCTAATACAAAATATTTACACTACTTTCATTTTCTTTCGTGATTCTAATTCATTATTTTGGTTAAGGGGTTAGAGAGAGTTTCCCTTAACACTTCTCAATAAACTATATAATATACATGTATGCTTAATTAAATCCGAAGATTAAACTCTTATACCACACCATCAAATTTATAATTTAAGTCTTTAAAATTTTATTCGATAAAGTTTTAAGCTCGAGTCCGTTTACATATGCTTTCTCGACTGACTCTGTTATTGTGTGGTTTATTTTCTGATGTTGGTTTGTAGACTATCGCAACAAATGTCATCTTGTGTGGTTTATTTTCTGGTGTTGGTTTATAGACTATCGCATCAAATGTCATCCTGTATGGTTTACTTTCTAGTGTTGTTTGTAGACTATCGCATCAGACTAACGATTTACTCTGTACACACTAATTGCATTTTGAATAGCGTCTGCGGGTTCCCTCAAAAAAGAAAAAAAACAATATAATATGCATGACATGCTTAATTAAATCAGAAGATTAAACTCTTATACTACACCATCAAACTCATAATTTAAATATTCTACACCATATACAGAAGATGTGACACAATATTCGTAGTCAAAAAGGCTTAACATAATTATTTAGATTTTCATTATATATACGACGCGTTTTCTAGCCAGGAAAAAACAAGTAAGCTTCTCGATTAGAGCTCTCTTCCTCATCATTTCAATCTTACTATCTTCTCTTTCTTTTCTTCACATCTTTAAAAGATGAAAGCACAAAACCCATTAAAATATCACTCTTCACAACACTAATCTTCCATTTCATAGAAAAAACTTGTTTCTTTCTTTTTCATTGTCTTCAGTAACTCTAAAAACTACATATAATAAAGTTTAAGTTTTCATCGCATTTTAAGTAGAAGAAATTTAAAAATCGGGGTTTTGTATCGGGTTAGAGTCTTTCTAAAACAATGAAGAAAGGAATGAAATTGGGGAAAAGAAAGTTAACAAATGAGTTAAGACAAGGCAAAGCGTTAGCAAAGGAGCTGAAAAAGTATATAGATCCTTCTTTCTCAACAACAGGGTCTGCCCAAATTTTAATTGATAAAATATTTTGTTGTTATGAAAAAGCATTTTTGATTCTTGATTCAGATGCCACTATACCAGTTTCCAATGGTAGCCCTACAAGCCAGGGCTCTATTTCTCAACCTTGTAATTTCAAGGATCAAAATCGAGTTAAAAAGAGGTGACTTTTATATAGTATTTTATTATATTTGATTTTTAAATACTTTTTTTTTTATGTTATTGTTGTTTATATTATTGAAGAATTAAATTATTGAAGGGTTATTTTACATTATTTTTATTTTTATTTTTATTTTTAAACAAATAAATAATATTTTTGTGTATGAACTAGGAGGAAAACAAGCAGGCGTGGTGAAGAAGTGAAGGTATGCTCAAAAGAAGGACTAGAAGGTCCAATTGAAGATGGCTATTGCTGGAGAAAATATGGCCAGAAAGATATTTTTGGGTCTATGTTTCCCAGGTACAGCACTAATTAGTACTATCTTTTCGTCTTAATTAGAAAAATGTGTTTTGTATAATAATACAGTTATAGTTGTCACAATTTTTTAATAGTGTTTCGATTTTATTGTATTTCAGAGGATATTACAGATGCACCAGTCGATTTGCTCAAAATTGTTTGGCGAAAAAACATGTTCAAAGATCGGACGATGATCCTACCATGTTCGATGTTGTTTATATGGAAAAACATACGTGTAACCAAGCGTCTAATTTCATGATATCCGATACAATAAATTTTGGGTCCGTTGATACACCAAGGGTACTACTGGATGAAACATTGTTGAAATTTGTTGATAGAAAGATTAATTCTCAGTATACAGATGTAAGTAACTTATCATTGGCGACTGCGTCCCCTTCGACATCTGGAGTTAACTGTTTTGATTTCTCATTTGATGAGATTCGCCAAAAACTATGGACTCCAACTTTTGAAAATAATTCGGTGGTGGTCGAGGATTTTGATTTTTCGTTTTTGGACGAGATTGAATTTGATTCGAGTCTCCGATTTGACAGTATGCCTCAGTATTTTTGTTGATCATACGAGGGGACTTGTAATGCTTGGATTCGCCAAAAACTATGGACTCCAACTTTTGAAAATAATTCGGTGGTGGTCGAGGATTTTGATTTTTCGTTTTTGGACGAGATTGAATTTGATTCGAGTCTCCGATTTGACAGTATGCCTCAGTATTTTTGTTGATCATACGAGGGGACTTGTAATGCTTGGATTGGAAGCTTAAGTTAGTATTTTGCCTCAGTATTTTTGATGATTATAGGAGGGGAATTGTAATGCTTGGTTTGAAGTTTGGGAGCTTAAGTTAGTATAAAATTGTTAAAATTGTTTAGCCATAGTTAGGAAGCTTATCTTGTGGCTCAATAGCAGCTATCAGAAAAAAAAAAAGTAAAATTTTTTGTTGCTGCCCGGGATCGAACCGGAGACCTTTTGCGTGTAAAGCAAACGTGATAACCACTACACCACAGCAACTTGTTGTTATTATATAACAACCACCAACTTTTAACTGTTTTCAGTTTGAATTAAATTTTTTTCCTTGTCAGACATCTATCCATTAAAATTTTGTTCTCACTTTAGCCCAATTATTCCAGATTTGTTTTCTGTTTTATCCGACCTTACTCTATTTTTTATTTAATTACAAAATTGTTCTTAATAAAAATATACATTTAACATTATTCTATTTAAGCATTTATATTCGTAGATACAACTACATTAACTTCTATTTATGATAATCTAATTTTTAAAAAGAGAAGAAAATCAATAGATTCGGACAATACATATTTATTATTTGGTGGCAGAATGATCTTGGTGGCAGAATGATCTTAGTTCAGTCTGATCTTATGGATATTTTTGTTTTTTTTTTGCAATGTAATCAGATTCCATAATCAACAATAAATAGAATCAGCAATATAATGAATAAATTCATCTCGGCTTTTAAAGAAACTTATAATCCTATCATTTGGTCTAATTGGTTTTATCTTTGCAAACCATTTGATGAGAATAACCTGAATATCAAAAAAACTTTTATATATTCAGGACACATTCTCTTGTTATTTGTGGTTTTCTTTCAGAATTAAGAATTCTTTTTCGGATCAGTTCGTGAACTCCATCTATTTCCCTTTGTCCATCCTCTTCAAATCAATATCAAACCCAATGACTCTACAGTTTGGAAAAGAATGATTAGTATCACATCTACTGTCGAACAGTATATCTACTGAAATCTTGGTAAATGTCATGTTGGCTTCTGGTTAGACAAATGAAACAACAACCATCATTTTATAACATTGTCTAATAATGACAATAATAACTTGTATAATAGCACTCTGGTTTCTGAGTTTGGTTAAATGGTTATTGGAACCTTGACCTTCTTAGATATCACATCCTTCAGTCTAGTATGAATAAAATTAATGAAATATCCTTAATTGATTTCATTGATGACTCTATCATTTGAAAGCTTTCAAATGATGGTTCTTTCTCTTTTAAGTAAACTTGGAAAAAGCTCAGAACTACCCACATTAAAACTTATGTTAACTCTAAAATATCAAATAATGATACCCCTAAAAAGTGTTCGTTCATGCTATAAAGATTTCTTAATGGGTTCATCTCTGTTGACAGCATCATGTAGAGAAAAAAAATTATTTAGCTTCAAAATGCCAGCTCTGTCCTAATTCTGAAACTATTACTTATTTATTTGTTGAATGTCAAATTTCATGGGAAGTATGGAAATATTTTGCTGAGCTCTTTGGCATTCTTATTACTCGCCATATGTTCTTCAACCATATGATTCATTTATGGTTCATGTTCACCAGCAAAACCATTCATGTTAGAAAAATTATACCACCTATAATCTATTGGACTATTTGGTATGTATGTAACAAGTCTAAATATAAAGGCCGTGCTTTCTCTTCCAAAGCCTTAATGAACTAAGTTAAATCTTATTTTACAATTTAGATATTGTTAATCTCCTTAATTACTCTCATTGGTTTAATGATTTAAAAGCAGCCAAAGAACTTGGATGTTTCAATCACATTACATCTCCTAAACCTCCAATTGTTGTTAAATGGTTAGCTCCTACTATTAATAGATTCAAATTGAATTGTGATGTTGCTTGTTCTTTTTTGGGTGATTCTAGCAGTGGGATCATCCTTAGAGACAACTTTAGAAATTTAGTTGAGGCCTTTGGTCACCTATATGGTAAGAACATTGCCTTATTGCTGAATTAAGGGCCTTAATTGATGGTTTACTTTACTACTTCGTTAATCATATATCTAATGCAGACATAAAAACTGATTCCATATTGATTATTGAAATGCTTGGTAGTGGTTTTGGCCATTGCTTTCTATTTCTTTATTGTCTTGATGCATGAAACTTATTAAACCTCAAATAACATTGAAGCCTATATTTGAGGAGGAAAACCTTGTTGTCGATTGGATTTCAGAGTGGCTTATAAATTCTAAAAAATATTATGAATTCAATCTATCTCAGATCCATGCTCTTTTTAATGTTGTAATCTATCTCTTGAGCTTAAACTTAGATTACTTAAGACTAATTAAGTAGCTTCATAATCAAATAGACTCACTAATTGCTTGGTAGGCAAAATCCTGACCATGTTTTATTGCCAGTTCAATTGTATGCAGGTACATCTCTTATTCAATCAAATTCAAGCATTATAGAAGACTACAAATAAGGTGGAATCTGAAGCTCATCATTAAGTTATTATTAGGTTATATATAGGTTTCTTATTTAAACCATGCGACTTATCGCAAAAGGTTCCCTTTTAACTTCATGTAACTCTATTTTATTTCAACGGAAATATCTCTTTGTTAAAAAAATTAATATTATTATATATTATAATTAGAATATCTATTTTTTGAAAATAAAAAAAATCGAAAGAAATATTTTTAAAAAAAATCAAAACAAACATAACAAAATGGAAGAAGACAAACATTTATATGAAGGTGTGAATATTGAAAAAAAAGAATATCATTGGATGAGCTACAATTACCGGAAAACAAAGTAACCATACCACTTTGGGATAAACTCGTGGTGCGTAATTGGTAACCGCACCTGCTGAGCACTATCGGTTCTGAGTCGGAGTCCCATTAGTTCTAACATCTCGTACTACAGGTTTGAAACCTTCGTACTATGGATTCGAATGCAATTATTTTTTTAATTGTTGTTCTATATTATTAGTATATGTTTTATTTACTTATTTTCATTTTTATATATTTTGGAATTGATATAATGATTTAATTCGGATTATACCAATTCATTTATTACATATATTTAATAAACTTTTTTGAAGTTATATAAATTCATTAGCGCATAGTTTGGTTTGGTTTGGTTTTCAGTATTTATGCATATTTTACTCAAAACTTTTAATTTTCCGTCGTTAAAATTTACATTTTCATCATATATACATAGTTTACTTAATTTATTATTAGACCTGTAAATAAATTTTCATAACTCTTATACACTCATCATATATATATATATTACACAAATTATATATTTAACAATCTTCCGAAAAATATAACTATTTTCTCTTCCCGATAGTGTTAAATTTGTTATAATATATCGTAATGATGGTTTTTCCAACTACTATTTTTATTTTTTATTTAACAAATACATTTTGTTTAGTAGTAAAAACTTTCAAACTTATCATGGAATAAAATTATGAATGTTTATTAAAAAATACATTTATTATTAATACAATCGTTGAATTCTACTTTTATAATTTATAAAATATTGATGATAATTTTTCTTTAACTTTTTCAAAAACTAAATCAATTTCACAGTAGTGTTATCTTCATTTTTATTTTAGAAACTTTTTATAAAACACAAAAGCACATTCGCCATTTAAAACTCTTTAAAAATATTTAGTACCTTCACTTTGAATATTTTTAAATATATTATAAAATTATCATAGCCTTTTAGTCTTTTCAGGTGGACTTGATTTATAACCATATTTTATTTTATTATGGTGGGTGATCATTTTATCTTTTAAAAGCTAGACTTCGACTATAACTATGATCGCAACTTAAAGCCTTTACGGTATGGTGTTTACAGCCTTAACATAACCTCGTACGCTTTTTAGCTAAACTTGGCTTATAACCATATTTGTTTTGATTGAATATAACCTCTTACCCTTTAAGTTGAGTTTCGCTCAACCCTATATTCACTTATTAATTTCAATAATATTGTAAGTTTCCATCTCATACTCGTTAATTATTATCCGTCGCATAGAATATTAATATTTATTAAGAATTATTTTGGCAATATAATATTTTATGAAAAATTAATCACTATAAATAAATTTTCAGTAATAACTACCTATATAATATTCTACTTAAAATTATTCTTTCTTATGACTAATATTCCGACACTTAATATTTTACTCTTTAAAAATTACTAATACTCATTATCATCAAACTTCTTATAATGCATCATCAAAAAACTTTTTTGCTACTAAAATATTTGTAGACCAATCTTTAGAATTTAAAAGTACCTCCAACTTAACATCATCCAAGTAATGGTTGTGGTGTAATCTTTTCTGGCATAGAATTCCATCAAGGACTAAATGTGTGTGCGATTTGTAATTTTATAGATTTATGAATCTTCTAACGATAAAAATTCATCGTTTAATAATTACAAATATCATGTTTTGTATAACCAAAACTTGAATCAATTTCTTTATTTTCACTCACTTATACTTTATACTCTTCAATATCTACCTAAATCATTTATTACCAAAACATATTATTTTCAATTATATCTTTTGTTTGCTACTTTTAACTTCATTTTATTGCACCAACACTTAAAGGTTTATAACATGTTTTCATCAGCACAACCCTTAAAAATTTCCACCAATACTATGATACTATATTTTTTATCGCCAAAGATAAAGAGTAACAGTCCTTAGTCGTCCGATGGCTTCCTCTGATTACTTTAATTCTTCCATTAATCACATACTTGATACATTGATTATAAGACAACGCCACTGCCTCTATATTGTGTAACCAAGGTCACCATAAAATAGTGTTATTAAAACTTGGAGCACTAACAATAAAAAACATTTTATTCACGACTTTTTCCATTTGACTTTTCCTACTAGACACATTCAAATTCACTTCTCCAACGCAATTAGTTGATCGACCGGTAAAACTAACTAGATTCCTATCAGTCTATTTGAATGGTGGAATTCCTATCAATTGATCAGAGCTTACTTTATCAAACGCATTAGTTGAACTTCCAGTATCAACTGCTACCCTTCTTACTATTACTCTAGTTATTATGAGGATCACTAATAAAGCATCTTCATGAGGCGTTATAAGACTCCTCAAATCATCATTGGCAAAAACCAAAGTTAAAGTCGGGTTCCGGTGAAAATATACAGATGACTCATCAACTCAATGAACTTCTAAATCCTTTCAATATATTTTCCTGAATGTCTTAACAATTTTTGATAGTGTATCCCCTCCAAAATAGTACATAATTCATGTTGCTTTTCTTTTCTTTTTGTCTCTTTGGACTTCATTCTTTTGTCTTTTATTCTCTTTTATCTTATTCCATTCCTTTAATGAATTATACTAATTCACCATTATCAGTCAATTTTTAAATTTCATCTTTTAGTTGAAAATAATCCATAGTATCATGTCCATGATCATTGTGATATGCATAATAACATCGACGACTTTTTGCATTGACTGGTTTTAACATGACTTTAAAAGTTTGATAATTCACTTGATATCTTATCTTGTGATTCACAACTACTACAAGTGCATTTAATTTGGAAAACCTTCACTTTAAGTTGTCATAATAAAAAAATGTGATCTATTCACTAGATCACTGGTAAATTTTAAAATCCTTTTCTTTTTTAAATAAACCTCATTTTCTCCGTCAATTTAATTTGCAGTTTTCCTTACTTCTTCGCATCTTTCACCTTAATATACATATCCGTTTTTGCCAAAGTATCCCCCCACACCTTACAAAAAACTTGACCAGATCTTCCAGCAAACGACTATCACAAAGAAAACTCATTTTTAATGATGTTAAGGCTACATTCTCATTACAACCTTCCAATGCACTCATTTATGTTATAAATATTTGAATATAATCTCTCATAGACTCTTCGGCCTTTTGGAATAACATGACGATATGACCCCATTCGTGTTTTAATACCTTATGAGCAATAAAATAATGTCAAAATAAAGTCCATAATTCTCCAAAAGTGGCAATTGACCCTGTTAACAAATTATTAAACAATTTCCAATTTCATTCTTTTGAAAGTCATTTAAAATATAAAACAAAGTATAATATCATCTAGATTAAACGCTAGCATACTATTTCGAAATTGCTCAAGATGATTCTTGTCATATTTTTCTATTTCGTAAGGGTTATTTTTTTTGGTAACTCTCCTTCCAAAATCCTCTATGTTAATGGATATTCTCTTAGAGTGTACACTGCTACTCTTGGTTTTACATCATTTTTTAAAAAAAATTCTAACATATTCTTCTTTCCTTTATGTTTATTTTTTTTCAATGAGACTTCATTACTTAATCCATCAATTTTATTCTCACATTTTCCTTATTTAAAATCAACTTTATTTTCATAAACTAATTCATCCTTATTTAATATTTTAACTAAATTCTCGTTATGTTTCAAATTAACTTTTTCAGTAATAAGTTGCAGATTTTTAGTCATTAGCTCAAATAAATTTTTATTTTCTTCATATCATTTATTTTGAAATAAATTTAATTTACATAGTTATATTCCTAACTTATTCAATTACAACTAAAAAATACAGAGTATAGAGTTTGACCTATTATCCTCAAGTTATATTGGTAAACGTTGAATAGTTCTAGTAGTCGTCACTATATCTGACTTGTGGTATTTCTATTGGTATTAAAATTTTCATTACATTTCTTCATCTTTCATAAAATAAATTTTCCTCTTAAGTTGTAATTCTTTCTTCTGGTATTCATAATGTAATCATCGGATTTCCTTGTACGTTGTTGTTCCACAAGTTGGTGAAACAAAATTTTGAAAATCTATTGCGATTCATGTATGTTTCTCTCAATTAATCCCTTATATACTCACATTCAATCGTCAACATTTGGGAGAAACAATTTGTTTCAAAAACAATATTCTCATAAACGGCGCCAAAAAATGATGAGAGAATTTTCTTTCTTAAGAGAACGCTAAAAAGATAAAACTAAAAATGATCAAAAGATATTTTATTAATCAATAAAATCAACCCTTCTTACAATGAATGAATATTTTATTTACAATAATTTTTAATAATAACTTATAAGGATGAATGGCGTGTGTATATTTTAATACGTGTTGACCATCTATTATAACTAATTATTAAATATTATTATATTATACCTTAACTATCATGGGTAACTTAGTCATATATAACATCTTCTATGGATATCTTAATATTTTTAAGTTATTTACATATTCTAGTTAAGTGTCATTTGATGTTTGTCATTTTTCGATGCTCTCATTTGTCTTCATTACTTTGTTTGACACTCTCGTATGTCTTCATTACTTTCTCATTTGACCAATGCATTTAGCTAAGTTTTTATCGATACCTTTATTTATTAGTCATTTAATTTACTTTCCTAATGCCTTTTGGATCTTCTCAATATTTTTTGTTCTTAGAATGGTAAGTGATACCGACGTTAATCTTGTAGCTTTACCTTATAATATGACTTTTTATCTTTACCATAACAGGTAATCATGCACAAGTGGCATATAACCTTATTAAGGGCAGAATAATAAGTTGTGAACATTGGTTTTCATGATTTCAAAGCACTTTAGTTCGTAATGATAGTATGGTTTACCATTAGATGATGGATGTTTGTAGTCGTGAAATGAAAACATAATATATATTTTCAAGAGGGATTAAACAAGATCTTTCATGTAAGTCTGTAAGTGATCGGATGAAAGAAATGGGTATTATTAGTCAACTTATCTTGAGGTTTTGATGATGGCAGGATTGGTCATTTAATCTGTTATAGACGATGGATGTTTACGTCTTAACGTTATGCTTCAAAAATTTGTGTGCATCCTACCTAAGTATTAATCATAGATGTAAGATCTACAATTATGTGATTTTTGGATGATATTTAAAATCTTCCATTTTTTAATCTACGATATGATTGGTGTTATGAAACCTGAAACACTGCATCAGACTAAGTGATGGATATATCCTACCATTCTGAAAGAAACGTGTTTTGGGTTTTTTGTAAAGTACGTCATTGCTTATGCTTTGGATGCTGAATTTTTCATTCAGAGAGAAAGACAAAATATGACAAATACGCAAGGGATCTTGTTGTGAATTACAAACTTTTAGAAAATTCTTGATCTTGAGCTATAAATCTCATCTTATTATTTCCTAGTAAATGTAAGCTAAAGTGGTCTACTAAAGTGGTAGGCTTACGAGAGTAGCATTGGTTGGATTTATTAAAATATTTTTTGCGCACCTAGTGAAAAAGGTTTAGTTTTGATGGATTATTCCATGTGAATCTTTATTAGTGAGATGCTCTTATCTTGTTGGAGGAGGACATCATTACCAAATTGTGTGTGATTCATTAGTTGCAATGTGGTAGTATGAGTCGGTAGGCTTTGTGTATTCGTATTGAACTATTGACAATCATTTCCAATAATGTTTCTCGATGTGTGTTGTTATAGCCGCTTTGGTTAATGTGGGATCCCATTTTGAGTGCATACGATATAGAATCCACGTGTTGGGTATATAAGTTTTGTGTAGTTTACCTTTGGCGACGTGATGTGAACTGATAGCCAATTCTTATCTCCCGAGTAGGTTTTCATATTAATAATTTGTTTTTGTTCCGTGAACGGGTGATTGGTTATTATTTTGGCGACGAAAATAAAAATGAACGAGGGATTTTCACCTCTATGAATAAGCTAAAGCTCCATTTTAAATGATAGTTACGTCTATTCTAATTTTTCTGACTCTCTTGGGTTTATAAGACAAATGGGCATTTGCCTCATGAATAATTGATACCTGGTTGATTCTACAAGTACTCATATGATTTTCTTAAATATTAGTCAATACATGTGTAAGTATGAACTAATTCAGACTGTGAAATTATGAATGGATAATTAAATAAGTTATAGTTTGTTTGATGGTATTTATTACTTGGATAACCCACATAAATCTAGATCTAATACGTTCAACAACCCCGAACTTCTAGAAGGGACGCATTTATTAGACAAAAGGTTGACGCAATCTTTGCCCGTTACTCTGATAAATCATGATAACTAAATGGACCGCTCTATCATCATGTCGGGGATGAATCATTCAATTTGTTTCCTATCAACTTTCGATAGTAAAATAGTATTCTAGCATGGTATTTATGGGTGACAAAGAATTAAGGGTCCATTCTAAAGAAGGAGCCTGATAAACGACTACCACATCCAAGGAAGGAAACAAACATGCAAATTACATAATTCTGATATGGGGATGAAGTGACAATAAATAAAAATATTGGGCTCATCGAGTCTGGTAATTGGAATGAGTACAATCTAAATCCCCTAATGAAAATCCATTAAAGAGCAAGTCGGGTGCCAGCAGTTGCGGTAATTCCAGCTCCAGTAACATACATTTAAGTTGTTGCGGCTAAAAAACTTAAAATTGTACCTTAGGATTGGTTGGTCAATCTGCATATGGTTAGCATCAGTCGACAAATCCCTTCAACTGATGATACACTCATGGCCTTAACTAGTCTGGTTGTGCCTCCGGAGTTGTTAATTTGATGAAATTATAGTGCTCAAATCAAGCCAACACTCTCTTTGTTTCGGAGGAAACCCGTAGCCGCTACTTAACGAGTGCGCACAAGGTAAACCCTCAGTCTGACGCAATAGCTTGCAAACCAACGCCAAAAGGTAAATAACATAAGGTGACAGGCTCAACCAAGAAAGCGTTTGTAGAGGGTGTCGCACGTATGACCTTTTGGTCACGAACTCATCTACTCCACCAACTTGGCTACCCTTTTCAGAGCTATCACGCCTACGCTCTGGATCATTAGCATGGGATAACATCATAGGATTTTTGGTCTTATTTTATTGGCCTTTGGGATTTAAGTAATGATATATAGGGACAGTCAGGGGAATTCGTGTTTCACAATCAAAGGTGAAATTCTTTGATTTATGAAAGACGAATAACTGCGAAAACATTTTCCAATGATGTTTTCATTAATCAAGAATAAATATTGAGGGCTCGAAAAGGATTAGACAGTGTCCTAGTCTCAACATAAATGATGCTGAACAGAGATCACTGGATGTACTTTTAAGAATCTAGTGACATTTTATGAGAAATTAGAGTTTTTGGGTTATGGGGGGAGTATGGTTGCAAAGCTAAAACTTAAAGGATTTTGTGGAATGAAACCATAAGGAGTGAGTCTACAGTTTAATATTACTCAACACGGGAAAAATTACCAGGTCCAAACATAGTAAGGATTGACAGACTGAGAACTCTTTCTTGATTCTATGGGTGATGGTGCATGGTTATTCTTAGTTGGTGAAGCAATGTGTCTGGTTAATTTTGTTAACGAACAAGAAATACAAAAATCACATGATTTCAGCATTTAAAATCAAAATTTACAGACTTGCAAAGTTTTAAAGCTACGATATAGGAAAAACCAAAAACACAAAAAGTTTAGATTTTTGGAATGAACCATAGTAAATAAAATACCATAGCCATACCATCAAATAAATATTGAAAAATAAAAGGGAGTTAAAAAAAAATTATATGATTCTAAACCGATGGGTTATAAAATACCCGTAGATATCAAAAATCAGAAATCAATTAGAATAAAATAAACTACTATGACATTTGAAAGGAAGGTTACAGACTTACAAAATTTTGAAACTACGGTGTAGGCAAAACCAAAAGAGTTGGTTGTTTGGAATTTTTGGAATGAACCGCTGGTTATAAAATACTATGGTCATATATCATCACGTAGATATCGAAAAATCAGATGAAATCAAATAAAATTCATGTAATTTCGACAAGCAACCAAAAATTACGAACTTACAAAATGTCGAAGATATGATTATAGAAAAAAACTCAAAAATAAGTTGTTCGAATCTCTGGAATGGACCAATAAGTTATAAAATACCATAGTCATACGATACTTATAATATAAAAATCTAGGTGGAATAAAAAAAAAATCACCAAAAAATAAGTTGTCCAAGTTTTTCGGATCGAACCAATGATTCTAAAATACGCATAACGTTGCGTAAGTGTCGAAAAATAAGATGGAATAAAAAAACAATTTACATGATTCTAACATTCGAGCCGAAAATTATGGACTGGAAAAGTTTTGAAACTACCGTATAAAAAAACCAAAACAAGCTGTTTGGATTTATGGACTCAAATTATCAGAATAGGCCGTATCTATCGAGTTTTACACAAAATAGCCAAACAGTATATAACTATATATACAAATCATGGATATGAATGATCATCATAAGTACACTGTTTCAACAAACTCTGAAATGAACTTCCCAAGAGCTACTTAATTACATGCTAAATACAACAGTAAGGGACTTACATTGTCGAGAAATATCTACTCACAACTTTTTACTTATTTTCCTGTCTCCAAATTTCTTTTTTCTTCTTTTTTTTCTGCTTGTGGCTTTCTGCGATTTCCACTGCCTGAAGACTAGTCGATCTTTTAACCAAGAGGAATAATCTTTCCCTGCCCTGCATTCTATAAAATCTGCTAAATCATCGATCTCCCACGATTTCACAGACTCATTTTCCCTTACGCACTCGAGGTAACTCCGACCATCGCATTTGTCCTTGCGGATGGCACTAGAGGTGTCCATGCGGTCTGCAGTAGAAATGTCCTCTGGGAGTTGAGATCCGGTCCTGTGAATAGGAAATGAGAGATGGGACATAAAAAATATCATTGCTGAAGAAGCATATATATATAATTAGACTTTTTGACCTGTGTTGTCAATGCAGTCTGATGATAATAGAAAGAAAAAAATATATAATCAGACTCTTCGACCTGTGTTGTCAATGCAGTCTGATGATAATAGAAAGAAAAAAAAAGGGCCTAATTATGATTATAGAAAATGATTTTAATTTTTGATTTAGCTATAACATCTTCATGATTAAATAAGTAATTTTCTGACAGTTTAGAACGAATTCAGGGTCGGTCTTGATCATTTATACAAGATCTAGAGCTTAAATCAGTCAACAAGAAACAAAAAAGGATGATGGACATGATGTAAAAGGTAACAGTCATATTCTATACGGCTATGGAATTCAAATCTAAACAATTCAGAGCAGTTTATCAGCAATAGAATTTGTGGGACACTTGAAAATTTACCCGACATATAATGCTCGATTCTTTTGAAATTTTAGTGCAAGTGCTTGGCTAGATTTTCTGCCCACCGAAACCTGATTCCACATTGACAAAATTTTATACAATAGGCTAGGATCACAGTTTAAAAGAGAGATATGAAGAGATAAAATTACATGTCCAGATTTGCCAGTTGATATGAGTGAAGATGGTTCTAATCTGGAATCCACCAAAGAACTCAGTGCATTTAAATCACCCTCTTCGACAATAAACAAATTCAACAGCGTGACCATCATAAATATACAATCCTTCGCCAAGAAACCCAGCCTACCAGCATAACTCTGAGACAACAAGCCTGAAATATGCAGAAGTATCCACTTGGACTTCGTATGCCTCTTAGGGTGTGAGCCCATCTTGTCGTGTAAGAAATTTTGAACGGGATGTGATACACTAAACTTGTTAAAACAACCAGTCACCTGCATCATTGCGTGATATTCCTTAGACATTGAAGCTGAATTCTTGATATTCTTCAGATACCATATGACTTTCATCATCGAACAACTCATCAACTTCAATAGAGATGCAAGCAGATATAAATCTTGAGGACTTGTTTCCTTATCTCTATTGGATATTGTGTCAATAACATCATCAGAAGACACTCTGAGAATTATGGCAGTCAAAATCGATAAGACTTCGTTTGAGCAGGATTTGTCAAACTCGCATAGGATTTCTTTTGCGTATGCGACAGAGAAGGCCGCCATGTTTGTTTTCTCTTCATGGGGAATATTGCTCATAAATAGATGCCATGAATCATCAGTTTTGGTAACCAGAAGATCAATTTTTTTCTGTGTCGCTGGCAGAAGAAATGATTTAAAGTCTGGCTGATACTTGCCTTCAGGATTATACATATCTGACAGAGAATCAATACCAGCCATAGCATCACCGTCTTCATTTTTATAACACATGTGTTTCGTGTACAAAAAAACGGACCTCTGAAATGCTGCAAGGTAGCAATTCATAAGTTGAAAATTTAATCCGATAGCTTCCGGAGGCTTGCTAATTCCAACTGAATCAGCGACCAACAAAACTAAATATGCTTGGAACAATTTTGGTGCAGAGGAAAAAACAGGATTGAGTAATAAAGATAATGCTCCATTCAGACTGATCTCTGGAACTCTAAAATCATTGTGAGGCCGCCAGTATAATCGGTTGAAAAAATCGTTAGATGTTTTTTCATCCGAAAGTGCAAAAATGAAATAAGCAGATACCACCTCGAGCACACATCCAACATTTTCACAACAAGATTGATGCATAAATAGCATGTCACTGGACGAGGACAAAGAACCAAGTAAAAAGATGTGCTTTCTCACCAATTTATTTATCAAAAGCTCATCCATGAAAACCTAAGCAAACAAATCAAGATTAAGATAAGGGTATACAACTACTACATGCCTGAAAATCTAAGATAAATAGAAATATTATATACATATATATATATATACATACATGTATATATATCTCAAATGTTTGAATATTTACAGGATAATTAATTAGAATAACTACTGTTCCTACTAATCAGGTGATCCCAAAATGTAAAGAAAATACAGGAAAGGTGACAATAAAACAAAGAGACCCTCATTAAGGAGTACATACAAGTGACGATGCTGTAGTAAAGGTCAATAGGTAAGGTAAAGAGAAAGAAATATGTGCTTGGTTCACGAAATGGTTCTTCCAATCTACAGAATATTAGGAAGAGACCTAAATTTCAAAATGCACCGGGCGTTTAGAAAATTGTACAAAGAGAGATTTTTTTATACCAACTTATTTTGAAAATAATTATCATTCTCATGATCCAAGAACATGTTATTACCCATTTGCAAACTCAAAATAAGTACTGCACCAAATCTTCACTGAACTGTAGCAAACTTCACGTAGACTTTTCTTTAAATGATAAATACAAAAAAAATAGTGATCAAATAAGTTTGAATAAGACTGAAAAACGCACCTCAAATATTAGACTGACTGTTGATTCAAATAAACGTAGAGACGAAACAAAGTCCTCAGCAGAAGAGGAGGCAGAGCTGATGTGATTTTGCTTACATCGAAGAGAAACTGGATCCGTTAAGAGCACATAATTATTTTTGCAGATACCCCTTAAGTCCGCAGATAAAAATCTGCGAATTATAGAGAGGAGAACCAGGACTTTCTCTAACATGTAGTTCGGGCATGGAATAATCAAATTCAGGATAACGATGCAGCATCTTAGTAACTTAATCATTTCTTCGTTACTTACTTGCCCATAAGCATTCGAGAAAGATGTTTCATGAGTCTCAGCGGCCGAAAGTGAGAAGAACTGATTAAACCTAAACTCAAGTTCTTTAAACAAAATATCAGAAAGAGAGAGTATGTCCTCAAAAGCCAATGCAACTCCATTTGCATTGAACTTGATGATCAGAGGAGCTGTTTCGTCATTAATAGTATGGCAAATTGGTTTACTTAATGACAAATGAACCAGGAGATAGTGTAAACCCTTAAAAACTTCCAGCTTGGGGCCCTGGATCAAGATCAAAAGAAGAACCATCAAACACTTGCATCAAAGTATATATAAGGCCTATGAGAATTAGTGAACACTAAATCATTCATGTCCTTCTCTGAGTTTTTTTACCTCTTGAAATCGCATTCTATTACAGGAAAAGTGATAAGAGAAGTATATACCCTATGGATATATATGAAAACTACAAAAAAACTGTCCCCGAATAACTACAAACACTTGCATCAAACAATACATACGGCTTTCAGTAAACATTGAATCAATAATCTTCTTCTAGGTCCAAAATAAACTAGAAAGGTTTCCTCTCGAGATCACACTCGTTTGAAAAAAAAACATATGCCGTTCATGAGCAGGAGATAAGAAATAATAACGCTAAGCTCGAAACTATATGTGATAGAACAACTCCGGAACTCAAATTACACAACCGAAACCAATTCCAAATGCAGTAAATAGACACAGGAGCACAACTAATGTCCGGAAAGTTACGTTTCTAACAAACATTGTGAATATTATGGATAAACTTTGCATACTCTTACAAAGATGAATGAACTAAAAAGAAAACCCTAACTTCATTAACGGTCAAATCAGTAATGGAAGACAGTCATTTAATGAAGAAGCCAAGAAAGTTGGTACCTTTGTAGATTCAATGGCGGAAATGAGGGGTTTAATTAAGTTGGAGGAGTGATCTCCGTTGCTGATTTGCGAGGCAAGTCGTTTGATCTGACGTGTTTGAACCATTTATTCACTGTAGAAGATGACGACGAAGCCTCTATTGATTCAAAGTTTTAGAGTAACTGCCATTTCGATTTAAATTTAATCAACAGTACAATGGGCCACACATATGTGACCAATCAAAGGAGAAAGCAAAGACCCAAACATGGGCTATAAGGTCCTATCAGATAAAGATCCGATCCGATCCAATTACATAACCAAAATCGACCCCAACTGAAACCCTACTTTCATCAGAGTTTGCCCTTTCTTCTCTCTTTCAACCTCAAAATCGATTTCTTCAATTCCAACCCTAACCAGGGTCTATATACCCTACACCCATACTATTGATTCAAAGTTTCAATAGTCTATTGTTGCGGGATATGAAATCTACTCTCTCACAAGGACACGCCTACATTTAGGCATGTTTTTTATTAATGAACTCCAAAAAAAAACCAAAAATCCAAATATCTCAACCACTCTAAATAATTATAATAAATATTATTTAGTATAAAATTTTAAATTTTCTTTAAAACCCTAAAACTACTTAATATAACCGAACCATAATAAATTTTACAAATCATTCCTATAAAAATAAAATAAAACATAAATGATAGAGAATACGGTGTTTTGTTCGGTTTTATTGATGAAGAAAATATTACTATATCAAAGGTAATTTTCAAAACTACCTTATAATAAATTACACAACATGATTGATGAATATACAAAATTTATACCGCGTGCGATTTATAGTAATAACTTGTGAATTTAGTTATAGATGTCGCAAGCTTTTGTGCAAATTATAGGTGTTTTGCGCATTAGGTGTAACTTCCGGTTGTTTTATCGTGTAGTGGGTGCAAATTATGCATTATTTTTTTTACTTAGTGTACGGTTATATGTTGTAGGAACTTAAACAACTATTATTTATGATGGCTGATTACACATACATTTTTACAATTGATATGTAATTCGTTAAACCGGAATTGGATGCACGGGATAATTTCAAAAGGAGAATTATAGAATTCATTATCATTACTACCATATACGAATCCGATAAATGGAGAAAAACTCCGAGAATAACCTATCAATGCGAGATATACAGTATTTATGTATTGAAAGTTATACCGGAAACTTTGATGAAAAGAAAGTTATACAACTAAAAAATGCAATTGTTCATTCAAATTAAAAGGACATGCGGTTGATGCACTAACTCGACAATGGCGATTCAAAAACGAAAAGCACAACCACAAAAGAATATGTCTGGTTAGATGGTCAGTCACAAGCTTGTAGACTCAAGGCATATGAAGAACAAGTAGTCCGTAATTCGTCTTTCTTTGGTTCACGTCCTAAGAAAATATATGTTGGTTTCCAACATGCCTACAATATACTATTTTCATAAAAAAAACATCTTAATGTTGATCATCGTAGTCAATCTCATATATAATATTTGTTGGCAAAATTGAAGGAACATAAATACTACGTGTGAGATCAAAGAAGTGATACAACATATGGGATCGCCGTTTTTTTTTTGCATCCTACAAATATTGATTTGTTGTGTACATTCTCACATGTACTTATCATGGATTGTACATACAAGACGACGAGGTCTAAAATACCATTCATCGACATTGTTGGTGTAACTTTAAAATCACTTACATTTAGCGTTTGTTATGTGTTTATGGGTACGGAGAAGGAAGTCGGCTACACGTGAGCTTTAAGTGTTCTACGATGTATGATGATGGATAATGTGTGTGTTTCCT
Source organism: Limnanthes douglasii subsp. nivea (assembly GCA_036936605.1). Taxonomy (NCBI): domain Eukaryota; kingdom Viridiplantae; phylum Streptophyta; class Magnoliopsida; order Brassicales; family Limnanthaceae; genus Limnanthes; species Limnanthes douglasii. The sequence continues at coordinate 196,941,324 of JAUPFV010000005.1, read as the reverse complement.
AGCTTCATTTTGACTAATTGGGATTTAGCGTTGATGTTAAATATTGAATATATATTTCGAGACGCAAAGAAATTGTTATGCAAGTTTCATATAACAAGAACGTTCTTTGCACGATTAGAAAATTGATGATAAGTTTTATTAGATGCATATAATAAAGTTGTCTTCTCTTATTTTCTTTCATGACCATATTTGTTCATTTAATCACTCTAAAAACTTCATTCATGGAATTATACTCATAACCTCTAGTATCCAAAGATATAATATTTCTTATAATTCCAGACACATATCTAACATCTCTTAATTCACGTACTATGACATAATGCATCTTAATTTTAACAGATCATTTTCCTTCAATCATACACGACTTATCATTTCCAAGAAGTACATATCCATAATTTCTTACTTCAAGTGTACTGAACCATTCACGAGTTAGAGTCATGTGAAAGTAACATCTCGAATCCAACACCCATTCAGATGAAATAGAATTATCATATATGGTGATAATAAATTTTAATTGAAGGATAAATATGAAAGATCTTTAGGTTATTTGGTATTAAGTTTTTGGTAGATAGTATGGAGAGAAATGAGATGCTTGTATTTAATATTTTAGGAAAAAGTTGAACCCATTTAATGTTGTTAGTTTAATTATTTATACTATTTTTAAGATTCATGGGCCATTCGGGTCGGATCTTCTATTCTGGTCCATTTCATGATCCCTCAAGCCCATAATTCAATGTACTAGACACATAGCTGAGTCATCGAGTTTACTTAGCTTACTGCTTATTCATCAAATTTTGGCTATCGAGTCTAAATTACCTCACTAGATAAAATCTGAGCCACTTTACTATAATGGACATCGAGAGAAATCTGATTTTATCATCTAGCCCTCTTAGCTCTTTCTAAAGTATTTCAGGAGAGCTAATACTGTAAAGGATATATGAACCACATCTGAAGGGGATTATTAAATCATTTTCTACTGAAATATCAAAAAATTAAACGGTTAGTTTCCCCATGACACGTGTCATGTAGTCATTGGAGAAACCAAACGGTTTCTTTCGTGGAAATAGTATTCATTGCTAAAAAATGAAATAAACGGCTATATTCAATAGCTTTTCCTAATTATTATCGTTAGTTTATCTTTCCTAGTAAAACACTCAAGTGCGTTTTCTTTACTCACATATAAGGGTAATTTCTAATGTTTATATTTCTAGAGTGAGAAACAAATTGATTTTCATAGTTTTCGATAGATAAAAAGCTCTAACTTTCACCTAGATTTCTCTTTCGTTATTCTTGTTTCTTTTAAGGTTTGTATGTGTACAGCCATGATTGCACTAATTAGAGGAGGTTGGTTTAATTTTTTCGAGTTGAAGGAAGAAAAAAGGCAAGCCATAATCGCTGCTGGATTACCCGTTTCTCCGATGATTTAAATTCCAGAACCCAACAGAAGTTCTTCATGATAAACAGCCGTTTGTTTCTAAACCCAACCCCATTTCACAATCTTCTACGATCCTTAAACAATTTTCTCAGTCAGCTGAGACTTCCTCAAGAAAAATTGTTAGCAATCGTAAATATCTATCAACTTTCATTGCTATGGGGTCGTATATTGGAAAAAATACTCCTCGTAGGCTTAACAAACTCTCTAAGGCTAAAAATAAGCCTTCAACATCGGAAAAAGAAAATAAGAAATCATCAGAGGTTTCTACTGATACCAACAATCTCGCCCATCAAAAATTAATTGAGGGGGGGGGGGAATCACTACGACTCTTCCAGCAGCTTCCTCTGTTGAGCTTTCTCATACTGAGGAAGATAACGCTGGTAACCAGGTTAATGATCCAGCACAATTGGCACCACAAATGATGGAAGAGAAAATAGATGACAATGGTGATGATACACCTTTGGAGACATCAGATTAAACTGGGGATACTCGAAAATAAACTTGAGAAAAAAGAAAGAAAACCCCTATGATAGAATCCGAACCACTTCCAGAATGTTTGGTTGGGCGAGTCGACCCCAATTTCACTAAGGTTAGCGTCAAATACTTGCTAGTTTTATAAATAATATCTTATGTGTACACTTACAAAACTAATTTGGGTAAACTTCAGAGCAAGTGGGGGTTTCCTGAATCAATTAAAGTCAGAATTCCAATCCTTGAAGAGACTCTGATGGACTGCAAAGCATGGGAGATGGTGGTGTACCCCAAAGTACTCAATTGGGGTCTCAGGTTTCCTCTGGACTCGGAAATTGTGTGATATTTTCACTTAGTGAAACTATGCCCGAGTCAACTAAGCCCCAATTCTTGGTTTACACTTTTGGTCAGTATTATAGCTTCAAGGATATCGACAATCTCGATGTCCATGGAGCAATTTGCCGTTGTGGTTGGTTTGTGTCGAAATGGTAACATTCATTTTTACTATTTTAACATTGGATATGAATATGAAGTAGTCAATGATTTACTGGAAGTTGATAAACCTTGGAGAACCCGAGTTTGTGTCTGAGAGAATAAAAGAAAAATTACCTTTAAGGGAAATTCGAGTATGCTTACAAGATACTGGAAGTCTTTATGTAAGTATTTTTATTTTAACAGATTTATTTTGTTATATTTGGATATTGATTCTTACATTGGATTTATTTTACAGTATTTTCAAAGTTATTTTCACAGCACCTTGAAAATGGAAAAGTTACTTTTGGTGTGGATAATTTATGGTCGGAAGGTATTTTAGGTAGTTTGTCAATTGAGTATTAACTTTTGAGTAGTGAGTAGAGTGATAAGAGAGGTGTACGCTGGTATTTAATATCTCTATAAAAAAAATCAACCTATTAAATGAGGTTGGTAAGGGTATTTATATTGATTTTGTCACCCATGGGCTATCCGTGTCGGACTTTGGACCCTGGTCAGTTTTTAAAGCCCAATACCAAAGATGGGTCAGTATTCAACACACAGTTGAGTCATTATCCACTTATGTTTACTGTTCATGTAAAAGTCTAATATAGATGATACCCAAACTACCCCTTCGGAGATTGCACAAAGGTACTTCCAAAAATATCTGACCTTATCAGTATCCCATTTTAGGTCTTTCAAATAGTATTTTGGAAGAGCTAAATTATTGAATGAAAAATATTCCAGACTATCTCCGAAGTGTGAGCTTTTTACGAAATTAGTTCACAAAGAGTAGATCATGGTCGGATCCGAAGTGTTTTCCTTTTAACAGATGGATTAACCAAAGGTAAGATTTTTCAACAAGACACATGTTATATACTGATTTGACCTCTTAGTCATTTTCCCTTTGGTACTTGCACCTACATTTTTAAAAAGTAATTAGGGTTTACTTAATAGCCCATATTCATTACTTTAATAATTTATCTCCCCTAGGTAAATCACTCAAGTGCTTTTCACCTCTATTTAACCCTGTTTCACTATTTCATTTCCTTATAACAAAAAACAACTTTTTAGAGAGAGAGCTTTGAAGCTGAAATTTCATTCTAGGTTTTTGAAAGTTTTATATGTTCACAATCGAAACCGATTTGATCAAATAAGGTTGGTTAAATCTATCTAATTTGGAAAAGAAAAGAAAGGAAGCAAAGACGCTTTTGGGATTCCTGCCTCTTCTGGTGGAATAATCAGTCAAACAACATCGGACCCGGACAAGAGTTCTTCATCATCCAGAACCTCAAGAATTCGAAAAACTCCTTTCTCCAACTTTACCTACCTTAGACTCTGAGTCTTCCGTTCAACCACCCATAAAACGCTTCTCTAAGGTCAAGAAAACTTCAATCTTAAAGAAACTCTCTCATTTCATCGCTATGAGTTCTAATACTGAGAACACTACTTCTGAAGGGTCACTTGGCTCTCACAGGCTAGGAGTACCCCTCCCACTTTAAAATGCACGAGTTTTGGAGCAATAAAAACTCATGCCCAACTTATAGTGGATCTGAGTCCATCACTTCCTCTTACTGAGGCTGGTCAGATTGGGAAAGAAACTAGTGGTGCTAAGCTGCCCGAACAGCCGCCCACCATAATGGAAGTACGTATGGAAGATAGTAGGGAAGACACTTCATTAGAAACATCTGAACATACAGGGACTACCACATCGAAAAGTAGGATTTCCAATAGTGAGTCACTTCTGGAGTGCTTGGAAAGAAAGGTCGGGCCCAAATTTCGCAAGGTTAGTGTGAAATATTTGCTAACCCTTCAAAGAATCTCTTAGTGTATACTCACATCGCCAAATTAGATCAGATAAGAACTAAATGGGGCTTTCCGGAGTCTGTTAAGGTGAGTTGGTGGTATACACCGATGTGATGAACTAGGCTCTTCGTTTCTATTTAGACCCTGAAATAGTTAATTATTTTCACCTAATCAAGCTCTGGCCAAGCTAATGGTATACCATGATAGCCAGCATCACTGCTTCCAGACTATCAAAAATCCCCATGCTTATAGAGCAGTTTGATGTTGTGGCTAGTTTGTGTAGAAACTATCAAATCCTTTTTTTATCACTACAACATGGGAAACAAATAAAAGTAGTGAATGATTTTTTGGAGGCTGAAAAACCAGGGAGGAATCAGTTTCTTTTCGTAAGTGAAGCTTGGGAGAATGGGAAGAAGATAAACTATGAGTCAAATCCAAGCCAACTGACTAGATATTGGAAGAGTTCAGGTAATTCTTGTTCTGATTTTTATTAGTATTTAGATTCTATGTTGATATACTGAACTGATCATTGTGTCTCTTTGTAGTGTTTTCAAAAAAAATCTCAGAGCATTTGAAAGCTGCAAAGGCTACCTTTTCTAAGTTAAATCAATGGGCACCGGATAATTGGGGACTGGGTTTTCACAACTGTTTCACTTCTGGAAACATGTTGAGAGCTCACTTGTGGAATTCCACCGGAAGCAGAGATATTTTTGGAACAACTAACTATTCCTCCTCCATCGGATGTCATCCTAAAATGAACTAAGGAGAATGATGGAAACTCTACTTACCAGCCCGATCTAAAGCTCCTAGCCATCTGGACAAGTTAAAGAAAAATAAGAGGAAGAAAAAAGTTAAAGTCAACCCATCTCAACAGTTTCCTGAAGCATCCAGTTTGGAGAATCCTGAAGGAATTAATGTTGTCTTGTTAGAGGCAGTTGCTGCAACAGTTGGTGAGGTTGTGGGATCGGACCCATCACTCAAAGTCAAGAAGAAAGGTCATAAAAGATGCAACGAAATGGGGTGACCGAAAGGCTAGAAAAATGAAAAAAAATGCCATAGGATTAGAAATCATACTTTGTCCTACAAAAGTTCCTCCTACACTCCCAACTGATATTCCTCCTCAAAAAGAGGTACATGTTGGCCCTCCCACAATCTGGCATTTCCTACGGTCGATCCTCATCCTACTAAGTGGGATGTTAACCTTGATGACTTGGGTAACATGTATTTTAGTGAGTTTGACAAGGAGGATTTTGAACGAATTTTTCTCGGCACAACCACCATGACTAATTCTGTGATTTATGAAAGAAATTCTTTTGCAGTATAAAGTGAGCATGATACTATGGGCCACACAATTCTGGGCTATATCAGACCAATTGTTGATCTGGAAAGACAAGTCAGGACTCAGGCTAATGACATAGTTTCTCTTGGCACTGGAAATCAAAGCTTAAAGAGTTTTCTTTCATCCGTACAGCAAAAGGTGGAGACTTTAGATAAAGAGAAAGATGAACTGAAATCCGAGTTGCAAAAAGCTAAGACTACCCAAGAAGATCTCCAGACCAAATATTCCAAACTAGAAACTAGCACCTCTACTGAGATCAAGTCTTTGAAGGAACAACAAACCACCAATGCTAGCACTATCATCCCTTTATCCAGAGAGAAAAAGGATTTAGCAAAACTTCTTAAAGAGAAAGAAGAAAAAAATACTCTTTCAAAAGAAGAATCGAGCTCAAGAAATAGAAGCGACAATAGAGAAGTATGCTGCTGGTGTTGTGGATTCCTTAGAAAAAAGGGACGAAGGTATCAAATCAGATATGGTTATGCTATTTCATGAGAACTTTCCAAATATAAATCTTGGACCTTTGTGGAAGTACGTACCATATGAGAAGATACATTTTCATACCATGCCATATGGTGATGAACACGGTTATTGTTCACCAAGTGAGAGTGATTCTGATGAAGGAACTAATGAAAGCTCGAGCACTTATGCTAAGATACTCAGGAAAGATGTAGGTAGGAAAAGAACGAAGGGAACGAGCCCTAAGTTTATTGTGTTTACTTTTATTTTTAAAACTAAAGTTCTTAGATGCCCAAGGAATTTTTTTATTTTCTTTGAAATTTTGCTCTGTGAAGCAAAGTCCTTGGATGGCCAAGACATTTTGTTTTAAGGTGGATCAGATATTTTCAATCAATGTTTAATGTTTACTTTCTCTTCATATGTACTTATGCTCCTTCTTATGTTTAGTATTTAACCAGTATTTAATTATTCCGATATGTTTAATGAGTGTTTAACTCGTTGAATTACTTGAAAATAAAAGTGTTTAATAAATCTGATCACTTCAAAGATATTTCATTTGAATGATTGGGGTGTTTAATAGATCTGATCACTTCAACGATATTTCATCCGAATGATGGATGTGTTTAATATATCTGATATCCTCGTACTTGCTAAAAACTTTGAAAATGTACAAGGTAACATTTTTAAAAACGGGACACCTCATTAAAACCTCCCCGTGCCACCAGGGTAGGAAATAGTCTGCCCTAAATATTTACATTGAAGTATGACAAGGTAAATATTTACAAGTTAATTTTATTCTAAATACCACCTGAGATGCTTAATGTTCCATTGTGTTTCAACATGTTGCCTTCTTTGTCTTGAAGTCTGTATGTTTCTTGCTTGATCCTTTCATACACTACATATGGGTCTTCCCAATTCAGAGCCAATTTTCCGAACTGTTTTTCTTTGGTATGTAAAAATATTTTCTCAATACTTTGTCTTCTAACATGAAATCTCTTCTTCTTACTCTGAATGCAAATCTACTTCTCATTAAACCTTGATAGTTGTTAAATTCTCAAATATATCTTCACTCTTCTTTCCTCAATCAGATCCAACTGATTTCTTATAATCATTTCATTAGCTTATTCGGAATAATTCTGTATCCGGAGTGATGGCAAAGTAGCTTCTATAGGTGTGATTGCATCTATCCCATAAACAAGGGAAAATGAGACTCTTGGGTGGTTGTTCGTGGAGTAGTTTGGTAGGCCCACAATATTTCTTGTAAGTAACTCGGTCATTTCCCAGCAATTCTTTCTAGATTTTTATTCAGACCTGTTAAAATTGTCTGATTAGCAACTTCAACCTTCCCATTATCCTGAAGGTGAAAAGATGAAGAGAAGCAATGTTGAAATTCATCTAGAAGTGCAAAAAGCCTCCATATCTTTATTATCAAATTGTGGCCCATTGTCCGTGATAATTCACCGGGGAATTCTAAATCGGCAACATATGTTGGGTAAAATAAACTTTATAACCGCCTTAGAATTGGTTCCAACTAGTGGGGCAGCTTCTATCCATTTGGAGAAATAGTCTATTGCCACTATTATCGTTCGATAACCTCCGGACGCCATGAGAAGAGGTCCTACTAAGTCCAAACCCATTAAACAACAGTATGGGCTCGGATGCTGACTCCATATATACTACTGGTATATGGATTTTATTCCCATATCTTTGGCAAGGATCACACATCATGACCATATCTTTGGCATATGCTATTACAGTAGGTTAGTAGTATCAGGCTAACAAAACTCTCATGGTTAAGGCCTTATAGTCACAATATGTTGACGCCTCTCCATCGTGCAATTCAGATAGGACACTTTGAGATTCCTTAAATCCTAAACAACGGAAGAGAGGCTTGTTGAAATATTTTTTATACAAAGTTTCCCTCAGTACCAAGAAACCACGAGCCTTTTACTTGATCTTCTTAGCTAAGATTTTATCTGAAGGTAGAACCCCATCGTAAATAAACTGATGTATCTCAAACCTCTAATCTTTGGAATGCATGTCAGACACACTTAAACTTTCTTCAGATTCATTCTATTCTTCTTCAATTGAAATTATGGAGGGGCATTCTCACATAACAATCCATGGGTATGCTTCAAAATAAGCTATGGTGGCTAAAGAACTTGCCATAGTAATCTCCGATCTATGGACATGTTCATACCGAACGCTTTTAAAATCTATGGCAGCTTCCCTCAGTACTTGCAGATACTTTATCAACTGGTCTTTTATAGTTTCAGTTAGCCCTTAAGCTTGATTAATAAGCAACTGGGAGTCACTTACTAATTTTGCTCCACAAATTTGAGTTAGTCTTAATCCAACAATGGTCGCTTCATATTCTGATTTGTTATTAGATTCCCTGAAACCAAAACATACACCTTGATACATGGTATCACCATAAGGGGAAGTTAAACAAATTCCATCCCCACATCCCATCGTACTGGACACACCGTCTGTTTGGATTAAACACTCTTTCGTAGACCTCCTGCTATTGTTAGTGAGGCCGTTTAATATGATATTCTACCAAGAAATCAGCTATAACTTGAGCCTTGATCGTGGTCTGAGGCACAAAATAAATATTATAATCTCCAAGCTCAACTGAACACTTAGTCATTCTACCTGATATGTCAACATTTCGGAGAGCATTCTTTAAGGGGAAAAATGTTTGAACCGTAATCGAATGCGCTTGAAAGTATGGCCTCATTTTTCTGGATGTTATTACCAATTATAAGGCTAATTTGTCTAACTGTGAATAACTCTTTTCTTCTTCCAGCAAACTCTTGCTCACGTAATAAACTGGACAAGGGTAATTATCCACTTCCCTTACGAGAACGACACTCACAACATACTCCGATACAGCCAAATACATGAAAAAGTTTCTCCCTTTGAATAAGTTTAAATAACATCTTGGGTGATGACAAATGTTTTTTTTTATTTCAAGAAAGGCTTGATCGCATTACGGAGACCAATTGAAGTCTTTAGCATTTCTCAAAAATTGAAAAAATTGAGCACACTTGTTTGACGATCTTGATATAAATCTATCTAAACAGTCAACCACCCGATAAACTTCTGGAATTCTTTAGTACTTCAATGAGGATCTATAGCTAACAGAGCGTCTAACTGATCTAGACCAGCATGTATCTCTTTTTCACTTGTGACATAACTTAGAAACTTGCCAGGTCGGACCCCAAAAATACATTTTTATGGGTTTAACTTTAGGTTGATGGCTTCCAAGTTAGAAAATTATTTTGAAGATCAGATTTGTGTTCTTCTTCTACGAGGATCTTCACCATCATATCATCTATATAAACTTCCATGTTTCTACCAATCTGGCTAGCAAATCTTTTATTTACCAATCACTGATAAGTAGCTCCGACGTTCTTCAACCCAAATGGCATCACTTTATAACAATGAAACCCTCTGTCTGTGATAAAAGTGGTGTGATCTTGATCGTTCAGATATACTTCTATCTGATTGTACCCTGAAAAGGTATCCATGGAGGACAACAACTTGTTCTCCAATGTGGAGTCTACCAACTGATCTATCTGAGGTACCGGAAAATGATCTTTAGGACATTCTCTGTTAAGATTAGTGAAGTCAATACACATGCACCATTTGCCATTCTTTTTCTTGACTAAAACGGGGTTAGCAATCTACGATGGGTATTGAGATTCTTTTATATGACCCATCTTGGTCAACCGATCCACTTCTTATCCTATCACATCAACTTTTCCTTTGGAAAATAACCTTCTAATTTGAACTACTGGTCCAGCATCACATACTCAAAATTTATGGTAGATTATTTCAGCGGGTACCCCGGTTACATCATCATTGCATCATGCAAACACATGTAAATTGTCTGATATGAAAAATAACAACTTTTGTTTCAAACTTATTAGCAATTTTGTAGTAATCTAAATATTTTTGCCTTCTGCAAGACAATGGACTTCAACTTCTTCTATAGGTATTATAACACTATGAGCCTCTCTTGGATCATCAATTTCATTCTCAACAATGGAAGGCTCCAAGGCTCTAGTAGCTGTTATTTTTTGTTAACTTTAACACCGTCAAATAACTTAGAAGCAAGAGCTGTCACATAACATTCTCTAGCTACCTTCTGACTGCTTCGGACAACACCCACATGTGCTCCCACAACATATTTTAAACATTGATGAACAGTAGAAGCCACAACATGCATCCTAGAAAGCCAAGATCTTCCAAAGATAACATTATAAGATGTTGGGCAGTCAACCATAACAAACAATACCTTTATTGTCTTCTTAAAAGGTCCTCTACCTAACAACACTTCTTCTTCAATCTCACCAATGATATTTATCAAACTCCCAGTAAATCCCACAATAGTTCTATTTGATCGTTGAATAACCGAAGGAATTATCATATGTTTATCATTATTTAGAAACAACACGTTTGCCAAACTACCTGTGTCAATCAGGATCGACGTACGTTATTTCCCACAATTGATGCCCCTATCACCATATTGTCTTCATGTGGCCCTGCAATGTTTCTCATCAAAGACTATAAAGGGAGATGGGGTTTGGTATAGATGTGTAGACATTCTTCCTTCCAACTGAGTTGTCAAATTGTTGACATGCCTTTTTCTTGAACAACTTGAAGACATTGTCACAGTATCTCCCCCAAATATAGTTAAGGATTCAAAATATTTCACCAGATCGGAAACTATAGCAAACTTATCCACTATCATTCCTATGTGATTCTGATCTAGGTCCGGATCAAGATATTCAGAATCCACATCAAATCTTTCAACAGTCATCATGGCATCCTCCTGCCTGGATGTCCCTATGAGATACCAAAGAATTCGTTCGGGGAGCATTGGTATTGGATTGTGTGTTATCTGGTATGCAGTCCCTTTTTTTCTTAACAAAAGCGCCCAATTTTCCTCTCTTAATGAGATTATGTACTTCTTACTTCCATGCTACACAATCATGCGTGTCATACCCCACGTCGTTATGATATTTGCAAAAATGGGTACTTCGGGTCTCTCTAGGAGACTAAAGTGGGGATGACCTTGTGAAGTGTACATCATTATTAGTCTTGTCATAAATTGTTGCTACACGTTTTCCCAACTCAGTAAACCATTAAGGCTGAACCCACTTACCCCTTTTATTTCTAACTTGTTGGTTTTGATTGGATTGACTTTTCTTGGGCTGATATGACCTCTGCTCGGCCTCCTTTGATCTATAACTGGACTGAGATGTTGTTTGTGGAGTTGACACTATGGTGGTAGATCTGTTTTGATGAAGCACTATAGACTTCTTAGTTTCTTCAACAATAATTTGCTTCCCCACTTGGTTTAACAACCCCCCTATAAGTCATTGCTTTTTTCTAGGTTACCGAGTCAGCCAAATTACTCGGGCTCAAGCCTTGTCTTAAAAAAGAAATTAATACTTGTTCAAAGCAATCAACCAGTCCATTTTTTATGTTCAGAAACCTACTAATATCTTCCTTCAACGACTCATTTGGCTTTTAGGAACAATGGATAATCGTATCACCATTCTTTTTAAGACTTTTACTTCCAACAAACTTCCTGAGGAACGCAACCCATAATATATCAAAAATATTTATAGATCCCTTGGAGAGACTATTGTACCATTTGAGGGCACTTCTTTTAAAGGTTTGTGAGAAGGCCCTGCACAGCAGCTTGTCATTATCATCAAAGTTCATCATAAAATTCTTAAATTCTTCGAGATGATTGTCCGGATCTTTTCTCCCATCATACTTTTCCATCTTGGAACCGTCAAACCATTTGGGAAGATGTCCGGAGAGTATTTTTGAAGACAAGGGTGATTGCCTCCAATTTTGGCTACGGGTAAACACAATATCTTGCTTGGGAGTAGCAAAAATTCTTGGTTCGGATTGGAAGGCAAATGGATCGATCAACAAACGATCAATATGTTGAAGCCTTCATTTTCCCCTAATACTTTTTAATTTTTCCATGCCTATCCTTTTTTCTCGAATGCTTATTGGTCAGCCTTAATTTCTTCTTCAACCGACTTTCATCACTACTGGATGAAATTGATTCTTCAAGCTCCAAATCATTAGATAAACTATTAGAAGACTCTAATGTGGAACTTACAATTCATTTCGACCGATGCATTTTCTTGGAGCTGAGATGAGTCTTTATGGACTGCTCATTTTCACCAGGATTACCAGTAGGGTGGAGTGCTGATGCACCAGACTTTCTTTGATTCCTTTTTCTGCTTGTTTCCGAGACCTTAAAGCCTCAATCTCAGTCCTTATATGATCACATTCATCTTGCAAGGACTGTCTTTCCTCACCATCATGATTGACATGAGACACGGTAGTGTGCTCATTATTTTATTTTGCACCTAGAGGTGGAATATTTTGTACCTTCGGATCCATCTGAACTGGATTAATTGCAGGTTTTGAATTTGGGATTCAGGCACCGTCACCTTCCACTGTAGTCTCCAATTTGGTGTGGATAATTTATGGTCGGAGGGTATTTTGGGTAGTTTGTCAATTGAGTATTAAATTTTGAGTAGTGAGTAGAGAGATAAAATAGGTGTACACTTGTATTTAAAATATCAAGAAAAAGTCAAACCTACTAAATGAGATTGGTTGGGGTAATTATACTAGTTTTGTGACCCATGGGCCATCCGAGTCGGACTTTGGACCATAGTCAGGTTTTAAATCCTAATACTAAAGATGGGTCGGCATTCAGCACATAGCTGAGTCATGATCCACTTATGTTTACTGTTCATGTAAAGGTCTAATTTAGATGATACCTAAACTACCCCTTCAGAGATGGCATAAAGGTACTTCCAAAAATATTCGACCCTATCAAATTTCACCAGACTGCATCAATGGACGGTCGAAAAATGTTCAAATGGATTTCATAACTATTTTATTACATGAAATATGGTGAGAACTCACCTATTGAGGACAAATATGATCTGTGAGCTCTCATGGGAACATGTCACTACTCCTCCCGTATCTTTTGATATTCTTAAGAGGACTGAGGAAGCTGATGGTAAGTTTTTTCTACCAGCCAAAAACAGAGCTCTCAGTCATCTTGATAAGATTAAGAAAAAGAAGAAGAAAGATGAGGAAAAGGAGGAGTCACTATCTCGAGTCATTTATGAGTTGTGAAACATGGGACCTCCGGAAGAAATAGGTGCATCTCTATTGGAAGCTGTGGCAGTTACTATGGGGGAGATTAAAGATCCCTTAAAATCTTTGATGGTCAAGAAGAAGAAGGGGGAAAAGGACTAAAGAAGACAGTGATAAAATGGACTCAAATAAGAAGAAAACTGTTATCGGTTCAAAGATCATAATCCGATCTGAAGTCCCTCCTACTGAAGTCCCTCCTCAAGCAGAAGTGTCTGCTGATTTATCTTTCTCTATACTTCCTACTGCTGATATACCTTATTTTGAAGGTGTTGATCAACTAGATGATATAAAAAACTTATAAACTTCAATTTTGAATATTTTGATAAAGTTTTTTCTTAGACCACTACCATTGCCAACGATGTGACACACGATGAGGAGTCCTTCGAAGTGTCAAAGGAAAATGATGAGCTAGAATATGCAGTTTTAGACTACATAAGGCCAATAGTTGACTTGGAGAGGCAGGTTAGATCCCAAGTCAATGATATTACTTCCTTCTCAATGAAAACCAAACTTTACAGAACACCATCAGATCGAAGAAAGAAAAAGTAGAACATTTGAATAAAGAAGTAAAGACTCTTAAGCATGAGATGGTTCAATCCAAATCCAATCACAATCAGCTGCAAATCAAGTGTGCTTATTTGCAAAAACAGATCTCTTCTTTGAAATAGCAGCAAGATAATGATAAATTTATCTTTCAAAACTTATCAGAAGAGAAGAAAAAGGTGGAAGATCTTCTAAATAAGAATGAAGATGAAATCACCAATCTTAAAGAAAACACTGCAAAAGAACATAACCGATTATGTGAATATATATGCTGATGGTGTATTGAAATATATGAACCAGAGAGAAAAATCCATTAAATCGAATATGGTACTATTGTCTCATGAAAACTTTCCCAAACGGTCTCTTGGGAGTTGTGGAAGTTTGTGCCATATGAAGAAATAATTTCCACACTATGGCACGAAGTGAAAAACTAGGTAATCTTCGGATGAGTCCAAATCTGATGATTAGGCTAAGGAAAATTTAGATGATGATAAAAAACATGAAGAAGACAAAGAATAAGGCAAGGCTGAGAAGAAAACTGAAAGGAACGATCCCTAAGGTTAACAATTTTTATTGTGTTTGTGTTCTGCAAGGCATTTTTCCATTTTTCAGATCAGATTTCTTAGTAACTTTCTTTGCGTAAGTCCTTGTTGTACACAAGGAATTTTACCCTTTAGATCGGATTTATTATAATTTGAATTTATCCACTTTATGTTTTACAACATTTTTTGCTTCCATTAATATCTGATCTTAATTGAGTATGACAAAATTAAAGTAATAAATCAACTTCGAACAAGTCATTCAAAAGTATTCCATTTAAAGGCAATGCATCTTTAATAAATCTTTACTCTATCTGATCCACTCAAAGGTAATCCATTTGAAGGAAATAAATTTTTAATAGGTCTTTAATCCATCCAACTCATTCAAAGGTAATCCATTTGAAGGAAATACATCTTTATTAAATCTTTTATCCAACCGAGCCACTAAAAGGTAATCTATTTAAAGGAAACAATTTTTTAATAGATCTATAATCCATCCGAACCATTCAAAGGTAATCCATTTGATGGAAATAAATGTTTAATAGGTCTTTAATCTATCCGATCATTGCCAAGACACCTTTTTTTAAAGGAAAATGATGATATATTGAGTGCGATTAGGACACCTCATTAAAACTTCTCTGCACCACAAGGATATGAAAAAGTATGCCCTAAAATATTTACATTGAAGTAAAGAAAAATATATATTTACAAGATGAATTAACTCGAAGTATAACTTGAGATGTTCAACATTCCAAGGGTGCTTTAAAATGTTTCCTTCTTTCTCTAAAAGCTTGTACGTTCCTTGTTTGACTCTTTCATATACCATGTATGGTCCTTCTTAGTTTGGAGCTAGCTTTCTGAATCTTTTCTCCTTAATATGTAAGAACACTTTTCTTAATACCTTATCTTAAAATTGAAAATCTATTCTTCTTAATTTAGATACAAATTTGTTCCTCATCTAACCTTGTTAATGCACAGTTCTTAGATGAGCTTTCACTCTTCTTTCTTCAACTAAATCCAACTGAGCCCTCACAACCATCTCATTATTATCTTAATTTTGAACTCTAAAAGAATGAGGAGTAAATTCCATAGGTTTAATCGCATCCATTCCATAAACTAGAGCGAATGGAGACTCCTGATTGGTTGTGTGAGGAGTGGTTCGGTATGCCCATAGTACTTCTTGTAAGTAACTCGGCCATTTCCCAGTTGCTCCATTCAAATTCTTTCTCAAACCCGTTAAAATTGTTCGTTTTGACACTTCAACTTGTCCATTGGCTTTAGGATGAAAAGGAGAAGAGAAACAATGTTGAATTCCTTTTAATGTACAAAATACATATACTTCTTTGTTGTCAAACTGATGACCATTATCTATAGTGATGCGCTTGGGAATACCGAATCGACAGCATATGTTGGAGAGGATAAACTTTATTATTGCTTTAGATGTTTAATTCATTTTGATGTACAAAACACGTTTAATTCTTTGTTGTCAAACTGATGACCATTATCTATAGTGATGCATTTGGGAATACCAAATCGGCTATGCTGTTCCAGCTAAAGGCACAATTTCTATCAGCGTGAAGAAATAATATATTGCCAAAATTATGGTACGATAACCCCCAGTAGCCATCAGAATGGGTCCGACTAAATCAAGTTCCCATCTATCAAATGGTATTGGTTCAGACACAGATTCTATAGGGACTGCTGGTACATGGATCGTGTTTTCATACCTTTGACAGTGGTCACATTTCTTCACTATATCTTTAGTATCTGCCATAATGGTAGGCCAACAATATCATGCTAATAATATCCTTCTAGTCAAAACTTTGTATCCACAATGTGCGAACCCTTCTCCATTATGTAGTTCTGATAGAACACTTTGATATTCATTGGATATAAGGAAACACAGCAAAGTCCTGCTGAAATATCTTTATAAACCCCCCTTAAAACTAGAAGTCTATGAGTTTTATACTTTATATTTTTAGCCAAAACCTTGTCTAGAGGTAAAACTCCATTAATGATAAACTCTTGAATCTCATTTCTCCAGTATTTAGAGAGTGTGTCTAATAAATGTAGACTTTCTCCCACTTCACCCTTCATTTATATGGTTGTGATTATAGAAGGACACTCTTGCACAATGATCCAAGGATATACTTTGGAGAAAGCTGTAGTGGCTAAGGAATCAACCATAGAATTTTCCGGCCTTGGAACATTTTCATATTCGACGCGTTTAAACTCAACTAAGATCTCTCTTAACACTTATAGATAATTTATCAAGTAATATTCCCTAGTTTTATATTTCCTCAACGCTTGATGAATGAGTAGCTGGGAATCACTTATCAATCAGACTTTTTTGGCACCGCATATCTGAAGTAACCTTAACCCAGCTATTGTTGCTTCATATTCTGACTCATTGTTGGAGGCTCTGAGGCCAAAACATATATCTTAATACATAGAATCAACATATGGAGAGATTAGGAAAATTCTATCTCCACATCTTATTGTACTAGATCCACAATTGTTTGGATAACTAATTCCTTCTTAAACTTACTGATTTGAGCTTCTTCATGAGGTCTTTTGGAGTGAAATTCCACTAAAAAATCAGTCACAGGTTCAGGAGTGTACAGTTAATATCATAATGTCCAAGCTTAACTGACCACTTAGTAATTTTTCCCGATATATCAACCTTTTGTAGCACATTTTTCAATGAAAACGAAGTTTGAACAGTGAGTCGAATGTGCTTGAAAGTAAGGTCTCATTTTTTAGCTGTTATCACCAATGTTAAGGCTATTTTTTCAATTTTAAGTAACTTTTTTAAGGTTCCAACAAACTCGTGCTTATATAATAAACAAGTCGGGGTAATTATAAACTTCTTGCACCAATACATCACTTACAACATACTTCGATACTGCTAGATACATATAAAGTATTTCCCCATCAACAGGTATGAATAACGTTTTGGGTGAGGATAAGTGTTTCTTGATTTTAAGGAAGCTTGATCACAATTAGTAGACCAATTAAAGTCTTTAGCATTTCTTAAGACTTGGAAAACTAAGGACATTTGTCTCACGATCTTAAAATAAACTAGCTTAATGCTGCCAATCTTCCAGTTAATATCTGAACTTATTTAGTATTTCGAGGTGGATCCATGGCCAATTAAGCATTTAACTGATCTGGATCAGCCTGAATCTCATTCTCGCTAATAATATAACCCAAAACTTTACCACATCGGACCCCAAATGTAAATTTCTCAGGATTTAATTTCAAATTGATGGCTTCCAAGTTAGAAAAAGTTTCTTTGAGGTCGGATATGTGATCTTCCTCCTTATGGATTTTAATTATCATATCGTTTATATATACTTTTACATTTCTTGCGATCTGATTAGCAAATGATTTATTCATTAGTCGTTGATAAGTGTCTCCAACATTCTTTAACCCAAAAGAAATTACCTTATAACAATGAAGCCCCTATCGGTGATAAAAGTGGTGTGATCTTGATCATTAAGATCCATTTGTATCTGATTATACCCAGAAAAAGCATCCATAAATGACAACAGCTTGTTCCCTGATGTAGAATATACTAGTTGATCTATCTGGGTACTAGAAACAGATGATTGGGGCAAGCTCTATTGAGATTTGTAAAGTCAATATACATGTTCCATTTCCCATATTTCTTCTTGACTATGACTGGGTTAACTGTCCAAAGAGGGTATTGAGATTCTTTAATATGTCCAATCTTGGTTAACCAATCTACTTCTTGGACTATCGCTTTAGATTTTTCTATGGAAAAAACTCTTTTTTTTCGTACCATTGGTCCAACATCGGATCAAACAAATAGTTTGTGACTAACCACACTAGCTGACATCCAGCTACATCCTCGTTACACTACACAAATATATGCAGATTATTAGATAAAAATGATAATAAATTTTATATTAATTTTAATGGTAATTTAGATCTGACACTGACAATTTTACCTTCTGCCAATCAATGAATTTCAACTTCTTCAACTGGGATTACTGCACTAGGAGCCTCCCTTGGATCATCTATCTCATTTGGTTTGGAAAAAGGCTCCACTTATTGCTATTCTTTGTCAACCTTCACTGCTTCTAACCATTTTGGAGCAAGAATAATGACATAACATTCTCAAACTATCTTTTGATTCTTTCGGACGACGCCTACTTGGCCTCCCATAGCATATTTTAAACACTGATGAATTATAGATGCCACTAAATGCATCCTAGATAACCAAGTCCTACCAAGTATAGAATTATAAGACATTGGACAATCAACTACTACAAACAAAACTCTTACTAACTTCTTGAATGACCATTTTCCCAATAAGACCTTTCTTTCAAAGTCCCCAATCACATCGGTCAAATTACCAGTAAGTCCTAAAATAGTCATATTCGAACGTTGAATGATTGAAGGATTTTTCATTTGCTTGTAGGCTGATAAAAATAAAATACTTTCTGAACTACATGTATCAATCAGAATTCCGCGTATATCATTTCCCTCAATAGATGCTCCTATTACCACAACATCTTCATGTGGGCATGCAATATTTCTCAGGTCATCTTCATCAAATATAATGAATGGAGGTGGTCCATAATAAAGACGTGTAAACATTTTTCCTTCTAACTGAGTAGTCAGACTGTTTACATGTTTTTTTGAGCAATTTGAAGTTGCATATATTCGACATTATCGTTGTTTTCTCCATTATGGCCCCAACTTGGTTCTGATCTAGATCAGGGTCTAAATACTCGAGGTCTACATATAATATTTCCACAATCATCATAAAATCTTCTTGTATAGATTCCCCCATACTCTGCCCTGAAACATTTAGTAATGTTGTTGGTGTTGTGCTTGCACTACTATCGTATTTCTCCATTTTAGAACTATCAAACCGCATGGGAAAATTTCCAGAGAGAATCTTTGAAGACAAAGGTGACTGTCTCCAGTTATGGTTATAACTAAACATATGGTCTTCATCAGGAGTGGAAAAGATACATGGTTTATATTGGATAGCAAACTGATCACTCAATAGATGATCAATTTCGTGGTCTGCTGATCATTTTACTTTCTCTTTGTATTTTTTATTTTTCCTTTTGCCTTTTTTATCCCTTTTCTTATAATGTTTCTTTGTTAACCTTTCTTTCTTATTTTGACGACTGTGGTCACTACTAGAATAAAAAGTACAATTATCTAAATCAGAATTTGTGGCAATACTTTTGACATAATCTGATATGTTCATTAACTGCTTAGCCGGATGTTCTTTCTTTGAACTTATGTGGGCCTTCAGAGATTGATCATTTTCATCCTGTCTGGGGTTGTTACCCGGCTCGTCTGTAAAAACACATCCCGCAATGAGATTCCTTTTTATTTCTATTTCATATTATATCTGAGCCCTTAAATGATCAATTTCAGCCCTCAACTGATCACGCTCGTGTTGAATGAACTGCCTTCCCTCATTATCGTTATTGACATGTGAAATAGTAGCATGCTCATTTTCACCTCTTATTCCCTCGTTGTTAAGAGAGGGAATTTCTTGCATATCGAGATCCATGCCTCAAAGAATTCCGAAGTGAAATCCACCATCGAGGTACAATCAGCAACTATGGTTTCAAATAGAGATATTCATGAACCGTACACATCCCATTGTGGTCGCGAACCTGGTGATGATAATAACTAATTTAGGGGTAAATATGTAAGATCTTTATGTTATTTGTATTAATTTTTGGTATAGAGTATGGAGAGAAAGAAGATGTCTGTATTTAATATTTTAAAAAAAAATCAACCCATTTAATGTTGTTAGTTGATTTATTTATACTCTTTTTGAGATCCATAGGCCACTCGGGTTAGATTTTCTATTCGGGTCACTTTCATGATCCCTCAAGCCCATAATTTAATGTACTATGTACATAGCTGAGTCATTGAGTTAAATTAGCTTACTGCTTATTTATCAAGTTTTGGCTATCAAGTCCGAATTACCCCTCCAGATAAAATGCGAACCCTTTTACTATAATGGACATCCAGATAAATCTGAATCTATCAATATACATTAAGTAACTCAATCACAGTAAGTTTCTTAACATCATCATAGTAGTTTGAACGACTTTGATCATACATAGATTGGTTCGATTGAGCTGGATCTATCCCTTTATTTTATTCAATAAGAAATAATTCTTCTTAATGTGCCCCAGTTTTTTGCAATGGAAACATTTCCTGGTTTATTCCTTATTTGAGTTATCATCGTTTTTTAGTTGATATTTATTTTAGTCTAGTTTACACTTTTTGTTGACTTGTTTTTTTTGTAGTTGTTACCCAAGTATAAACTTTATAAAATATTCTCAGATTTCATGTTTCCACTCTTCTGCAGTTGAACCATTTTAATGGCTTGAACCACATTGTTATAAGATTTAAGCATCACATTAAGTAGTAACAACGCTTGATCGTCATCAGATGTTTAAACCTCTATAGTTTCAAGATCATCAACTATTGGAGAAATTCTTCAGGGTTGATCCATACGACTCAAAGTCTTGATATTGTACAGTGCTTCAAGTTTGTCTCATAGTCCCTTCACAGTTGTTTTTTCTGGACTTCCATGAGTACTTTATCACCAAAACTCAAAATAATATTACTAAAATATTTTTACAGTAATAAATCTTTATCAGATACTGATATTGTTGCAAGAAGCTTGCCTTCTCCTTCTAGAGACACCATTATACCCTGATGCGTCCTGGGCGCTTTTATATCTTCCATAGTGAGAAATCATCGAAACCTGTAAATTTTTCGACATCGAATATCGTCGACAACATGACTTCACTTCCAACAGACGACGCCAATTGTTATGCAATTCGACAAAACACTCGACTTCAAGTCAGATACAAATTGAACTCCGATGAACTCTAAATACTTGAATGTTTAATCAAACACATAAATCAAACGCAATTGAGACAATATTTTCAAGATACGTTTTTCCTAACAAGTAACAATCAATATTCACTAACAAGAAACAATTACGGATTTACAAGATACGTTGGTGAGAAAACTACTCGCAACAACACTCAACCTGATATGTTTAGCTCTTAGATTTTTTGTTTTAAACTGAACAAGATTAAAACGACTTTTTATATAAGATAACTATCGATGGCTTTTCCTATTAACTTCTTTAATGACATGTCAACATTTGAACCATTCCAAACAACATATTGAATCTTAGTCTTTGACTTCTCGAGTACAATTTAAACTTCAAGTGTTCTTTAAACACTAATAATAAAAGTAGAAATTATCAAGCTATTATATAAAAAAATCATTTTCAATCCATTTATTTTACGAATGAATTGGTCTTAATTTTTTATATGTTTGTTTTTTTGCTTTTTTAGGTCTCTCAAATGTTTATGCTTTTAGTTATTGTTTTGTATCCAAAATAATAACCTTTGCATTATGAGATTTTGTTTTATCTTTTTGTGGTTTGTTGTATATTTTTTAGTACTAATAAATTAAAGAAATTAAATCACATGAATTTAACATATTTTAATGATTATTTCAATTTTTTATTAGAAGAAAATAGTGTTTTTTTCCATTCAAATTTTACGGTTGTCACTATCTATACTTAAAGAATAGAACGTGAAAAATCATGCACTATTACTATAAAGAGCCCAATTTCTCGTGTTATATATATAACAACTTTATACCAAATGCTCGTTTGTTTGTCGTCCGATATTTAAGAGAAAAATTATTCTCCCCAATGATCTGTTGAGATTTTTTATCACGTTTTATCATTCCTGTCAAATCTAAATGAGTGATAGCTTTTGATTGTTCTGTAGCAGTCGAGGGACAACCTCTTTTTTCTTTTTTTAAACTTTGCCTCCGGTTGTCGCTTCTTTTCTGATGGACGATATCGTATCTGACCGTATTATGTCTTATATTGACATCTCGTTCAACTTCAAAACTATGCATTAAAAAATGTTATAAAGAATTTCTAAACCTATTCTTTTTTAACACTTCAACTAACGTGTCTCGATCTCAGCCGGTGAACAAAAAAATCTTGTATAGTCGTTGACTCTCTAACCGTATCAGTTTCTAGTGATTTGTCGAAGATGTGCTCAATCTTTTCATCGTTGGTTGATAGTAGATCTGTGTATTTAACATTGTTCAACATATTAATTTTGCATTGTTTTTCTCTATATGTGAACAACAAAAATTTGAGTTTCCACAGACGGCGACAATTGATGTCGATAAATTTGGACCGCTAGGACTAGCCGAAGCGGAGACTGATATGAATATGGAGGAGTTTATATTTAAGATTGATGAAAAATGGATAATGTAAAGGAGTAGAGAAGTAAAAAAATGATGAAGGATTGGGCAGTATGCGTTAGAGCATCCTCAACGGCTACTACATATTTTTGTTGGTATATACGTAGAATTTTGGAAATCTAAATTTTAGATTATGATTTAATCTAACAGATTCTTTATAGTTTAAGTTAGTTTTTTTTGAAGTTGTGCGAGAAAAACAAGGAAACTATGCCTATTTTATAACTATCTCGGCAATTAAAATAAAACATGTAAATTTAAAGTGCCTTTTACACTGCCCATTGAAATTCTATTTTCTTATAGAATAGAAAATATTTTTGCTATCTAGTGTCAAATAAAAAATATGTTAGGATACTTATATATTTATTGATCGAATATCGACTTTATATATAGATCATGTTACAAAATGAATATTGATAAATGAGGATATTTCTCTAAGCATCGTTATGTTTGCTTTACGATCGTTTTAGACTAAACTAATTATTCCAATTTAAATTAATATTAAATTATAGACCACAGCTTAACTATATGATTTTCATTATAATTTTAAATTTAATTTTTTAATATAAATTAAAAAATATGATTGACAAAACTAATTCTGAATCCCTATCTCACAATCCGTCTTAAATTTTTTTAATAAGATAAAAGTACAATTCATTTTAAAATTATATTTCAAATTTTGTTCATAGAAATACAAACATATTCTTTTAGAGTTTTGAATGAATTTTGAAGCATTTGTTTATGACCATACATGCAGAGCAAACTTAACATTGTGAACAAATGATCTAAGAAAATGAAATATATAAAAGATTTGGATTTCATTCCCCAAATTAAAACTTTCGGTAAGATATAAAAGATTTAATGTTTTGTTAAAACTAAAAAGATATAAAGTTCAAAAAAATCTACCTCAATTTTAACTTTGCTAAAAGAATATTATGGAATTTTCATGAAAGAGAATAACAATTGACTATATATATATTTTTAAGTTTTTTTTATTAAACTCAGTTATTTACTATTTAAGATCCAACTATTTTATATAATACCTTAAATATCATTTATTACTTATATACATGGTCTTATAATCTTTACTTAAACCTTTTTTATGTTATTTTTTCTTTAGTTTTAGGATCGTTTTGCCATAGCATAATAATAAATGCATAACAATAACAAAATGACAATTTTCTTATTTATTTTGTTTTCATTGATTGTGTTTTCATTTAATTTCGACGTTTAATTTTTTATTTATGTTTAGGTAACTCGATTTTCTGCAGATATTGTTCTTGAGTTTCTGTTTCTACATTCGTGTATAATTACGCTTATTCATCTGTTTTTACTTTGATTTTCGCATCTTTTTTTTTTTTTATGTTTTTAGTGACTTTTCTATGTTTATGAAAAATTTGGTTTAAGAAAGGTTCTATAATGTATCGAAGAAGATGAAATTTGACAGATGCGAAACTCTTTAATTTATGAGCTGGTAGATGCGAATCCTATTATTTTCCGGTGGATGCAAAAAATTTAATTTATGTAACGAAGAAGAGAACTATTACGAAGATGATGCAGATCTTTTTTTGCTAGATGCGAAATCTTTTTAAAATATATTTTTATATGCTACTAGATGAGAATCATTATTTTTAAAATATTTTTTTAAACAAATTCAAAACATATTATGAATGGATCTAGTTTTGTTCGTTTTAAAAAAGCAAAACGAATGGTAATTTGGATTTTTTTTTCGAGTTACGATGCAAAACCTTTGCAATTTTTGTATTGCTAGATGCTAAACCAGACAACTATGATGGATATTAGATGTAAAACGCACAACAACTATGATAGATGTTAGATATGAACATATAGTAGGTGCAAATATAAATCTTTTTTTAAAAATTAACGAATAGATATAGTTTTGTTTGTTTTAAAAAAACTAATTATATTTTTAGTTTTTTTTATTATCGAAAATTCTCAACCTTTAAAATTTAAAATTTTAAAAACTGTTGTTGGATTTAAATACAAAAATTGTTGCCATAAAAAGTACAATATTTTAAAACATAAAATACTATATAATAAAAGAAAATAAATACCAAATACCGCATTGAAACTTTAATCAAACAGAAAAAATTAACAATAAAACCATTTTTAAACATAAAAAAAGGAAAAAATTAATACGAAAATAACCATGAAAATTATTATAAAACAAACATAAAAGACCGACCGTCACTCTTTCATCTTCCATTTCAAAGCCAAATCAGAAAGAGCTTTTCTAGATGACCCATCTTCTTCACCAATAACTTTCTTACCCAACTCTTTCAAATCCTTAATTCTACTCCGTACAAATTTACCATCTTCACCTTCCATTAAACTCTTCACAACCCTTGCTATCTCACTTCTCCCCATAATACCCTTCTCATTCGCTCGAACCCTTAAACCTATTTTCTTCACCTCCGTCAAAATCTTAGCATTCATCTTCTGCTCAGCGTACAATGGCCACACCAGTAACGGAACTCCGTTCACTATGCTTTCTAAAGCCGAATTCCAACCACAATGTGTCAAGAACCCACCGGTCGCACCGTGTCCTAATATTTCCACCTGCGGAGCCCACGATGGAACTACAAGACCCGAATTCTTTGTCCGGTTTAGAAACCCCTCGGGTAAAAAACGAAACGGGTCGTTTTTACTTTCCGAATCAAAATACGAAGAATCCGATGTATCGTTCGGACTTCTCACTACCCATAAAAACCGGTGCTCACTCATCTCCAACCCGAATGCTAGCTCGGTAAACTGTTCGCGACTGAGAGTCCCACCGCTCCCGAACGAGACGAACAAAACAGAGCCATCGGGTTGATCGTCTAACCATTTTAAAATCGGGTTTCCATCGTTACTGTTTGAACCGGGTTTCACGAGTGGACCAACCGGGTAAATTAGAGGTTTATCGGGTCCTGGTATTTGTAAGTACTTGATAGCTTCACTTTCTAAATCCATAAAAGTGTTGATTATAATTCCTTTAGCTAGTTTATACCTTTTCGCTTGGTGAAGAACCCATCGATAGGCTTCGTTCGTCCGGTCTTGAACCGGATCGAGTAAATCTTGACCCGGAATCGGTACGACCCACCCAGGTATGTTAACCGGGTCGGGTAGTTCTCTATACTCACACTGCACCGTTTGATCTAGCTTTGGTAAGTGAAAAAAGAATGACAAACAGTTTGCATTCGTTGGATAAAAAATGTACGGCGAGATCTTGAACTCCGTCGCGACATCGAAAGCATCGGTACCGAATAGATCAACTACAAGTGCGACCGGTGGTGTTTTCTTGGTATTAACGAGCGAGTTGAAGAGGTCGCGAAGAGCGGGGATTGATCGAGTTACAGTGAGTGAGATTCGTGTTTCGATTTTTGTTTCTTCACCGAGGTCGGTCATGTCAACCGGAGGAAGGAAAACGGAGTTTATCGAAGCGGGGACCGAGTCGAGGAGCGAGTTGATGGGTTTAGACGGTGGTCCGTCGGTGGGGATAATAAAAGTGATGGAGAAATTGTGTTGATGAACGAGGAGTTTTGCGAACTCGAGGAGTGGGATTAGGTGGCCCATACCCGGACTCGGTAGGATAGCTATGTTTTCCGATGTTTGCGTTGCTGCTTCCATGGTGAAGTACAGTCGTGATTGACTCTTTGTTATGACTGTATAAGTACTTGTTAGTATGGATGCGGTTTGGTTGGTTTTATAGGCGAAGAAGGTGTCTAAAATACTTTACTCGCCGAACCTGAAAGTGTTCTACTTTCTTCTCGTTTTTTCGAATCATAAAGAGAACGGATCAAATTATTCCCTCACCCGATATTTTAAAAAGAATTACTAATATTTACATAATCTGTATATATTAAAACAAATTTATTTATTTATTTTATCTTCTGATATCGTATAAGGCAAAATTTAAGTAAAACTTAACATTTTATTTTTTAAAATTTATTAAAAAGAAGACTTAAAAGGAAACTTATTTTTTTTTTTTTAAAAGCCATAAAAAAATAGAAGAAAAATACACCATCAATATTGGTTGGTAATAGATTTAATGTAAATTTGTGTATTTGTGTTATTATAATTTAAAATAATTTATAGTAGTTTTAATTAATATTACTAAAATTATATAATATATCTATAATATTAAATGAGACAAAATTATAACGAATGATAAATTTAATATAGGGTAAAGTATTATTTAAAACCAATGCCCAAAGTATTATCCATGTAAGATTTATATTTTTATTAATAAGATCTGTTTCAGTCAAATATTTACCATTAAAGATCCACTAATACCCTGAATATCCATACTCTGTAATATAATTTAAACTCATTCTTTTTAAACTCATTCTTTACCTTTTTCTACAATTTTTTTTCTTTCTTCGTAAATGGAAGAACTCTGTATTATGCGATTCTTTCATTTTTTTTTA
The DNA here is from genome assembly GCA_036936605.1 of Limnanthes douglasii subsp. nivea. Lineage (NCBI taxonomy): Eukaryota > Viridiplantae > Streptophyta > Magnoliopsida > Brassicales > Limnanthaceae > Limnanthes > Limnanthes douglasii. The sequence continues at coordinate 196,914,315 of JAUPFV010000005.1, read as the reverse complement.
CTTGATTTTTTGTTTTTCTTTTGTTTTCATATGATTTTGATTTGTGTTTTTACTTGATTATGTGAAGATACTCGATGTTTTTTATGTTTGAAACTCGAATTTGAGCTTGAAATTGCTGTTTTTTTAAGATTTGTTTTCGTAGTGTTTCGAGTCGAATTTCTTGTTAGTTTTGAGTTCGAACTATGGTAATGTAGTTTATTTGTAGCATTGTACTAGTGTTTCGTCGATTTTTGTGTTTTATTAATTGTTTTTGAGAATTTTCAATCGCGTAACAGTTTCTGCGTTTTCAGTGAATGAGATGTGAAACGTTCAATTTCAGTGGTAGATACAAAACATATTTTATGATATATGCGAAACGTTTGTATTTGTACATACTAATAGTTGCGAAACATGTAATTCTTTCTTCTGTAATGGTAGATGAAAAACACGTCTTTGATAGATGCGAAACACTATTTGTTCTTTAAAAAGAATTAATTCAAAATATATCATGAGTGTAGTAGTTTTGTTCGTCTTAAAAAAACAATACCAACGGTATTTTCGGATTTTTTTCGGATTTTTTTCGAGTTACGGTTTAAAAGATACAGACTTTTAAAGTTTTGAAATTTATTGGGGTTTCACGAAGAAGATGTGAAACCTTCTTCATTATGATAGATGCGAAATATGTTTTGTTGTGCTAGATGCGAAACCTTCTTGATACTGCTATATGCGAGACCTTCTTTATTTTGATAAATGCGAAACATTTTTTATTATGGTAGATACGAAACATTTTTTATTATGGTAGATGCAAAACCTTTTTTATTTTGCTAAATGCGAAACCTCTTTGTTTTGATAGATGCGAAACCTTTTTTACTTTGATAGATGCAAAACATTTTTTACTTTGATAGATGCGAAACCAGTCACTAGATACGAAACCATATAACTAAAAAACGTGTGTAAAAAAATTATTTTAAAAAAAATTCAAAATATAGTATGAATGGTACTAGTTTTATTCGTGTTAAAAAAACAAACTAAAGGTATTTTCGGACTCTTTTTCTGACTTACGGTTTAAAAGATACAAGCTTTTAAAAATTAAAATTAACATTAAAATAAAAAATTGATTACCGTATTTTATATAAAAGAATATTTAAAGTATAAAGTATCTTAATAAGTTTGTTGAATGAGTATTTATTACGAGTCTCCTTTTAATATATTATATTTAAACCTGATATAATTTTTAATAAATTTTTTTTAAAAAAAAATATAATAAAATATTATTGATTTTAATTTGATTCAAAATTTTAAAATAAAAAAAATATGGAAAAAAGACTATTGACCTCTTAACTGAATTTAGTATTAATGGTAAAATAATAAAATATATTTGAAATGAGTATAATTTTCAATAAACTTTCAAAGTCAGAACAGATTTTTTTATTGTGTAGGAAACTGATAATATTAAATTATTTACATATATCATTTTTTATATAAATAAAATTAAACATAGCAAAACAACGTTACTTTCTTTTAAATATACTTGTCAACTACGATATGCTAAATACTAATAATTGATTGTTATATTTAATTAAAATAAATAAAAATTTATATGTTTTGTTGGTCTTCTTAAATATATTAAGATATGTTATAAGTGTTTATATTTATTCTATTTTTTTAGTTTTTTTCTAATTTTAGGGAAACGATTTTAATTTAAAAAAAAATGAATAATAAAAACATTTTCTACGGACGAGGCATAAACGTAATCAATTACCAAATTTTTATATATAGAATATAACTTTTTAAAATAACGAAGAACTAAAGATAAAATGAAAAGGAATGAGATTATGAATATAGTGACTTTTCTGGTATATTTTCGAAGTATATAAAAAATTGTGGGAAGGTAGATGTTATTGATTTGGTGGAAGAATGTGGAGATCAAGCAAAAATCTGAGTAGAGCATTACAAGAGCTTAACAAAAGGTTGATTCAATTCAAAATTAAATCCTAAAGTCCTAAAATAAGGCGATCTAGTTATGAATCAAATATTTCAAAGGTTGAATGATAAGAACATAAAAAATATTTCTCCAAATTGGGATGGTTCATACAAAGTTATTTCCAAAAGGCATCACGGAGCAAATCGGGTTGGAATATTTGGATGGGAATATCTTAAAACACCCATGGAAAATAAATTAGCTAAATATGTACAAAGAAAATTTGTAATAAGTATGTACTATTGTTCTGTTCTTGGTGGCGCAAAGAAGGTTTTTAATAAGGCTTATGATAAAACTAATAATAAAAAGTTTCATTTGAGGAAAAAAAGTGTCATCTTTATTTTTGAAAGAAAGTTTATAAGAATGGATCATAAACTTTTTGAGAGAGGAGAGAGAGAGAGAGAGAGGAGAGAGAGAGAGAGAGGAGAGAGGAGAGAGAGACGAGAGAGAGAGAGAGAGAGAGAGAGAAGAGAGAGAGAGAGAGAGAGAGAAGAGAGAGGAGAGAGAGAGAGAGAGAGAGAGAGAGAGAGAGAAGTGAGAGAGAGAGAGAGAGAGAGGAGAGAGAGAGAGAGAGAGAGAGAGAGAGAGAGAGAGAGAGAGGAGAGAGAGAGAGAGAGAGGAGAGAGAGAGGGAGAGAGTGAGAGAGAGAGAGGAGGAGGGGGAGGAGAGAGAGAGAGAGAGAGAAGAGAGAGAGAGATGAGAGAGAGAGAGAGGAGAGAGAGAGAGAGAGAGAGTGAGAGAAGAGAGAGAGAGAGAGAGAGAGAGAGAGAGAGAGAGAGAGAGAGAGAGAGAGAGAGAGAGAGAGAGAGAGAGAGAGAGAGAGAGAGAGAGAGAGAGAGAGAGAGAGAGAGAGAGAGAGAGAGAATCAAGCGCATTTAAAATACCTTCCAACCTAGCCACAGAGTAGAGAAGGATGATGCTACTAGCTTCTAACTAAAATAATAATTTATGATACTGGGGAGGTGAGTCGCTTAAACATCCCATTGAAATAAAATATTGATGCTAAAGTGAGAAATCATCTGAAGAACCTCCGAACCTGAAAAATAAGAAAAAAAAATCAAGCACATTAAAAAATATCACAATAACGGAGGAAATAATCGTGAAAAAAGAAACACGAATAAGAAGACATGCTTAAAGATTCCCCCTGCTGCAGATCATTGAGTCAATTACACCAACATCGGATGATCATTCTTCTTCTAATTTAGAAGTGGACAAAAGAGTAGGTGAATGTCATATCCTCGTGGGGGGTCCGAATGATCTGATTATTGTAAATCTGGAGGAAAATTATCCAATTATGGATGGTTCCGTTAAAGCTCCACCCTTCTAGCTCGAGAATAGAGACAATTTTGCACATGATATGCTTAACTTTATCAAGCCCTATTACCAAATTGGAAATGGAGACAACTAGGAAAAATGAGGCCATCGTCTATCTTCAAAATTAACGGGAGCTTCTCAAGGAGCTATGCAAAATGAGGCCATCACCTCTATTCAAAGTGAACATGAGCTTCTCAAGAAAACATCTTAAGAGTAGATAGACCATACAAACAATCTGAAAATCCTAGTCGTGAAGGCTGAAAAGAAGCTTAGAAAGGCAAAAATCACTTATGAAACCCAAGTTCCTGATTTATAAGCCTCATGGATAGAGGAAGCACACAAATACAAAGATAAGAAAATATAGCCTAATAATCTGATCAAGACCTTGCAAATTCACTAGAGGAGTAATAAAGAAGTGAATAAAAAAGTCTGGGAGGATTTGATTGTATTCAAAATATAAGATTTGAAGGATTGAGATGATGCAAATGGAGGTATATGCCTTGAAGTGTTTAAGCTCCCTAGAATAAACGGGAGGTTAATATTAAACCTGACTTGGTTATAGATTTTCACAAAAGGTTCTCGTATCTTAATCTCGAATCTTTTGGGGACCTAATACGTGAAGATAAAATGCCTACTGATGAGGCATTCTTCAAAATCAAGAATCATTTATCTCCACCAAAAACTATATC